>JAVSBS010011357.1:0-60293 GCA_033124195.1 Coracias cyanogaster
CACCACCATGGCATGTTTGACAGGCCCTCTGTCATTACAGAGCTGTGCCTCCGAGCCTCTTACCAGCGTTGAGGAGGCAGAACAGAGGAGGAACAGATAAGGGGTGTGAGTCACAACTAAATGTTGTCTGCATACTGAGCGTACGTGGAGGATGTAGAGAGAATGGATTGTGGCTGTATGCAGGGAGGGAGATTGGGTGCCTTACCCCTTTCAGAGGTGTAAGGCAACATTGCTAAACAGGAAGGTCAAAACAAGGTGCTGCAATCCTCCTGATGAGGCTGTGGATGGAGCACATGCCTGTGCTGGCTCTGCACCATTGTACCTGGTCACCCTTGATCCACTGGGAGATGATTATGAGGAACTACAGGCAGGAGAGGCTCAGCCATTTCTCCACACAAGAGGCAGCTGAGCTGATCTCAGTTTGTGTCATGCTGTGGTATGTTGTAGTGATTTGGGACATCCTGTGACACAACTTGTGACAAAGCCAAGAAAGATTAAAAGTGCTAGAGAAGAAAAGCCTTAGCATTTTTATTTTTGGCAGGAACAGGAAGGATGCTGGTGAGGCTAAAAGGAGCCCAAGCGGTGTCCTTTCAGAAGCCTACACCTACTAAACTATGCATTTTCCTACATATGGTAAAGGCAATATCTCATCCTTTACGTAGCAGCTTTCGTGGGAAAGACATTTAGTTAGATGGGAATTTCTTCACCTCCTGCTGAGAAGCAACCCTCTCTGGGTGGCAACAGAGCTATCATTTAAGCACAAAGGTGATGAGAAGCAGCACATATCTGAGAAATCAAACACATGGAAGGTAGTGAGTTCAAACCTGGCCAGAGTAACAATGCCATAGACATTGTTCCTGAGGAAGGAAACACAGAACTTCTAATGAACACCCTTCCTTAGGGGCTTCAGTATTCAGCTCTTCTGAAAGAGAGCACCTCCACTGCTTTCAAACTAAGCCACTCCTGAACGAACCAGCTGCTCTTGTGTGTTTTGTTGCGTGCAGGGGCATCCTTGATCCAAATGCTGATCACGACTTTTGTGCCTCGCATACGAGTGCTGCTAGAGCTGCAGTCCTAAGCTAAACATTCCTCAGCTTTTTTCTCTTACTGATTTTGGTTTTAAAGCAGCTCAAACAGGCCAAGAGGGAACAAAGAAATAATATAGTCTCTGTTAATAATAACTGTTTCTCTATGGACCTATTTAATTGCTTCTTTCATTAATGGTGTGAACAGGTAGATTTAATTTTTGACCAAAATCACTGTTAGTAGCTGTTAGGAACACCTGAGCCTGCCTCTCTGGGCAAAGTACCCCTTTAGAAATCCCTGCATCCGCAGGAGCTAAAGTCCTTTAAACATGTCAGTCATTTTCCCCTGAGGAAAAATGAAAATCTACCCTAACACTGAGATAGCTGCAGCAGGAACAGAGTGTAGAGGCCTCCACACTTGACACCGGAGGCATTTGTGGGATTTGGGACACAGTTTGACATCTAGTGGTAACGTGTGGTATAATCGCAGAGCTCACACCAGAAAATGCGAGGGTCACAGTCCTGGATCCCTCCATCAGCCACTTGCACACGTACATGCTGCATGTACAGCCACACACCTTGGTAATAAGCATCTTCTTGTCCTGCATTGACATTTGATTAAGGGAGAAGAACAGCTAAGAAGTAGGCCCAGGTCATATTTCATCCAGAAAATAAATGTCTTTAAGATTTGTGTTTTGATCTCTTTCCTTATGATCTCTTGGATCATTATGCATGCTTTTACCATGCTTATGAAGCAGCAGCAGCAGGGTCTTAACCCAAATAAGCCACAGATTATGTCCAAATAGTTAATTCTGAAGTCTGCTAGGAGGCTGAGTTTGAAGAAATTTGGGATATTTCAGCTTCTGGTTTGATCGGTCCCTTCTATGATTGCAACCACAAGAGTCTGGAGGAGCTGATCTGCTGCTAGGAACTGAATAATGAATACACAGATAGAGCTGTCTTTATTAAACAAAAATGTAGGGAAGAGTAAAATTATTCAGGTGATGGGAGCAGTAGCCCAACCTAACACTTCTGGAGGGTTACAAAGAGATTGATATGTTCCTTCTTTTTGTGCTTCCCCACATTTCCTACAATCAGAATGGGAAAGTATCACTATTCCTTTAGAAACATTATTTTAGCCCAACCTACACTCAAAATCTCATAGGGAAATTGCATGCTTTCAAAAAGTTTGGTTGGTTTCTACCTCTAAGAAACTCCTCAGGACTGCAAGGGCAAGCAGCTCCTCTGAATTTGCAAGATCTGCTTCTTACAACTAAAATCAGACTGTGCAGATAGTGGTCAGGCAGTTGCTCTATCTGCCCAGAAACATTAGATTAAATATGTATACAGAGATTAGTTACATTTTAACAGGGATGAATTTGGCCCACTGTGTACAGTTGTTAAAAGGAAAAGAATGAATTTTCATTAGAAATTATGTTAGGAGTTTTGAAGCATGTAATGCAATTGTTTTCCTTCTATTTATTTCTAGAGAGAAAATATAAAAATAATGCTCAAATCAGAACACCAGTCATGGGTTAGAGCTGATGAAATCACATACTCTGTCCTCCAGATGTAACAGCATAGAGAGCATCCATGCCCCCTTTCCACTCTGGGAAGTAAATCCTTTTTCTGTGAGCATTAAGGCAGGGGGTAGTGCCCACTTTCTGTGGTATCATTGTGTGAACCCTATGCGTTACGGTGCAAACCACATTTGAAGTCCACTCTCTGGTGCAGTAAAATGATGTTTGCTCCATGGAGAGCAATTTCTCAGTCTCTAAAGTGTGTAGCTTTAACTCCCCCCAGGATGTAGCTCAGCTGGTCACCTGAAAATTGCCTTTTCCTGGCAGAAACAAACCCAAGATTCACGAGTGTCCAACAGATACATATGTTCAACTGAAAAAGCCAACAGCTTTTTCCCGCTTTATTGGCCTACCTGCTTGGAAGTATTCCTCTGTTCAGTAAGTCAGGCAAAGGGCCTGGGTGGCTGAAGAGGCAGGATGGGTTAGTTTCCCCTGGCAGGCAGATGGGCTTCTTCTCTGAGTAAGTCTCTAGGTTGCAGAAGTCTCCAGATGCAAGAGGTGGAAAGGCATAAGAAGCATCAAGTGAGCACTTGTTTGTGGTAAAGGAAATCTCCTATTTGCCCTGTCACACCATAAACAGCCACAAGGTCGGAGTGTATCTCGGCAAGGCTTCACTCTGTTCACAGCCCTGTTACACACTTCACAGCTGCTTGCTTCCTCAGACAGTCGGATGGACTGTTGCAGTGTCCCTAACGAGACCCTTAATGCCGAGGAGACATACAAGCATCCCCTCCCAATTTGGAGCAGAGAAAATCTGCACAAGATTCCCTAAAAGTCTTGCATTTCACTCTCTTCTCTCTATCATCAGGCTTGTATTTTTTTTAATTCTTTCTTTCTTTCTTTCTTTCTTTTTTTTAACCTAGCTGCAGTCAAGACCTCCTCAGGGCAGGAACTATGTCTGTCTATCTGCCAGGACGCTGCCATAAACATTGGTGGCACAAGACACACAATGTAGCACTACTACAGAAGAATGGGAAAATCCAGCAGTAACAGGAAATCCAGGGCAAAAGAATCGGCATCCTGGCTAGCAGCTCTAGCATTCTCTAGCTGATGGGGATCTTGAAATAAAATTGTGTAGTAGATATGCTTATACATGTATAACTTGACAGAGGTTTAAAGGAAAAATATCAGACAAGAACAGTGAAAGGTTATTCAGAATCAAGATGCTACTATCAAGATGAAAGCACATAGGGTTTATTTCAGGGAGAGGGTAAAAACATAAAAAATGGCCACTACTTTGTAAAAAACCCTCTAGCTTTCTCCTACATGTCCCATCTTTGCAGTCATCCTGTATTACTTCATGTCCATTGTCCACTCTGAGCCTGGGGACAGCCAGTAAAACTCCCACTGAGGACTACTGCACAGAAGCACAAGTGCAGAAGAACTCTAAAATGTTTAAGCATTATTTAGGAAGTGTATGTATCTGTGGGAACTCATTATGAGTACTCTTAACAAGTTTCCAGGAATGTATTTTTTTAAATAACACTTTCATATTTTGGAGAGCAGCAACTCAGGTGAACCCAGTAAAGCCTGCATAGAAGAAAGTCATAAAGGTTAGTTCTTTACAAGATAATGACCGTGTCTTCTGTCTTCCAGCATGTAACAACAAAATGTTCTTGTCTTGTTAATATTATCTTGATAATGATAACTAGTCAGCTCTTGCTTTGTAGAATATTATTCCCTTAAACACTTGTTTCATTGTGCTGTGACAGTACATTGCACTAAAACAAAATGGCACGGAAAGATTTTAATGAAATTTATAAAATACTGGATGCTGCTGTCCCCAAGGTAAGAACTATCTTGGTCTTCAAAACAGGAGAAGAAATAGGATTTTCATCCCTGCTTATAGGAGTTTTCCTGTCCCCTTTCTCCTCCCACCATGTCTCCTCCAGCAGCCACATCCTACAGTCCTCTCCAGCTGGGAAGGTGAAATCTTGAATTGTCAAGTAAGTGCTGGCTTCTGCTGTCCAGACTGAGCATCCTGGCCCTGGTGTTTCACACTGCAAGTCTCTCAGCCTTAAGGCCATGATTGCCTGCACAATATCAGCTCTCTATGCTTTTCCTCCTCAGCTAACCTCTTACATCCTTAAATAGCACAACAAAATGAATACCAGTTTATTTGCTATGGAGAAATGGCTGAAAGAAGCCACGTATTGCCGTGTATCAGCAGCTCTGATGCCTTTTGCAGGCACAAAAGGGCAGGGAGTTTGCAATCCATTTCTGAATATTGTTCCTATTTATCAGTAATGCCCCTTCAGCTTGTAGCTGTGCTGGTATCATTCTACTGCTGCGGCCCCGCCGAGCCCACACAGACAGGGCAAAGCACAGAGCCGGGATGGCAAGGCACATGGCAGCCGGTAACCGCTACCCATTGTCCTTCCAGCAAGAGCCCCAGCAGCATCACCACAATTTAAACGCAGGTCAAACAGCCAGGTTAGAAGTGCCCATGTGTCTCTGGGCAACAGTTTCCTTCATAACCCAGATGCTGGACACTTATTCTCTGCAGCAGTGCAGCTCACAGGCAGAGCCCACACTGAGGTACTAGAGGAGAAGAGCTTTCTCTGCCCTCTGTCAGGTGCTCTCCTTACATGACACCTTTGCAGAGAAGTGCCATTACTGTGCTGGCCAGGATCTGTGCCCACCATGTGCCCAGCAGTCCTTCCCCTGAGGTCCCACCTCACCTCATCTGTAAAGAAAAAAAAGAGCAGCAGCAGCTTCAGGGCTGGAGCTTGAAACGTTTTTCCCGACAGATTTTCAAAGGAGCTGTCAGGGGAGGATTCTTCTCCCCCAGCTGTGTGATGTCTACGTCAGAGCTTGTAGTCTACAATATCTCTTTTTCTGATCAACCAAAAGGAACAGGCACTTGAAGGGCATGGTTCATTTCTTTTTGCTGACTATAAAGGGAGTCCAGGATGATGAGCCTAGCTGCATACGTCTGCATTCAATCAAGCTGAGGGAGATTAATTCCATCCCAGTGCCCAAAATTTTTGGAGACTCTAAACATTTAACCCCATTGCTTAACATTCAAAAATTATTCCCCATTTTTTAGGTTGGAAGCATTTCTCTTCTTTCCTGGCAAGCTCAGTCTCTCCTTTCTTGCATGCTTTAAAAAAAAAAAACCATCATCTTGGCATCATGTCAGACTAAAACTGTGGATGCTAGTTAATTGTCGAACAAAACTGATTGATTAATTTTTTATCTAGCTATTTATAAAACTCTTTTAACACTATGAAGTGCTATAGAAATGCCATGTTGTTGTCAATAATTAATGAAGTAACATCTGGTGGGCACAGAGATGGATCACCGTCCCACAAATTAGGGTACGCTGTGTTAACTTGAACACTATTTTTAGGTGAGTGAAGCTCATTACAAGCCTTCACAGAACAGTTTTGCTGAAAGAACAGTCCTTGCCTCTGACAGCTTTTATTGTTCTTGCTGTGGCTAGAATAAAATAGTAGCCCAACACTTTCTTTTCATCAGGATTGCTACAGATATTCTTTCCTCTCACTCCATTCTGCTCAGTTTCTGGAGCCACCCCAGCAACCGGGATACCTGGTCTCCTGCCAATGCTCCACCAAACATCTGTCCTGTGTGCCTCTCCAGTACCCTCCCTAAAAGGTAACTTCTGTGAGAGTGTGTGTGTGTGATGGCAATGAGGGGCATGTGGCTTCATTTGATAAGTCCAGAGAAATGTTGGGCATTTAGGTTCCAACCAATCCCTCCTTTTTGAGGCTGCAGGAAGTAAATCAGTCATGTTTTAAATGATCCCACGCTCCAGCTGCTGCAGATTTGGAAATTGTTAATGAATGCTGCTCACAGCGTTATCTGCTTGTGGCCATATGGCTCTGTAGGGAGAAACTTCCATCCTGAAGTATTCTGCACACCTTTCTGCTGTACTTGCAGTGCTGCCAGAAGGCAACCATCACTGGGCTGGAGGGTGACAAACAAATCGTGTTCAGTAGCCAGTGCATTGCATCTGGGCATGAGGGAGAATTTTATTTTTATTTTTTTAAAAACAAGCTACTAGGGAAAATTTTGTTTTCTGTGCCAGTGCAGAGCAGACTTTAAAGGCCTTGACTCCTAATGATGTGTGGACAGCATTTGCTTGGCATACTAATGCATGAAATGAATCCTTTCTGATCACGTATTCTGACTTGGAAACTCTCTGATTCCCTTCTTGAGGCTCAGCAACCTTTGGAACGAATGACCATTCCTTCTTCTCATATTCCCGAGCCAAAATCCTATCCCCTGTGTGTGGCTAGTGTGAGAGGCTTTATCATATTGATTGTAGACTAATAACAAACTATGAGTTTAAAAGGACCTTAAATATTCATTTAATCCATTTCCCACCCAAAAGAGAATCACCTATATCAGGGCCATTCCTGGCAGTTATTTATCTAAGTTTACCATGATGGAAGTTCACCCATACCAGATAATCTGCTTCAGTGTGCTTGTAGCCTTATCCATTAAACTTTAATGTCCAGCTTGAATTCCTCTTGCTGCAGTTCATTATGTGTCCTTTCCCCAGCACAGATATGAAAAAAAGGATTATTCCCATACTTTTTGCTCTGGCCTTTTATGTGTTGCAGACTGTGCATCACATCCGCCTCCTCCTCCTCCACCAATGTTATCTTCTCTAGATAAAGCTAGCCCAGGACTTTCTGTCTTTTCTCACAAATCTTGTTTTCTCAACTGCTGACCTTTGCTGGCACCCTCCTCCTAAACTCTGCCCAGTTGATCCACCAACGTTTTGAAGTGTGATGCCAGTTGTCGACTGAATTCGTACCAATACTAGTGCTGAAGGATTACTTCCCAAGTCTTAACAGGAGTCTAGCCATACTTCTTAGTATGGTCTTACACATTTTCACAACATTGTGACATTGAAGATTTACAGTCCTATTTTGATCTGGTGGAAACCCTTCCCACCTACCCCTTTCTCAAGTCCTTCTATACAGGTCTGCTGCATAGATGGCAACAAACAGTTGCTTTTCAGTATCTAAGGAACTTGCTTCTCTTTGAATGCTACTGACTTCCCCCCTGGGAAAGCTGAAAAATCCCTTGTAGCTCCCAGATATACCTTAGAAGAGCAATTTCCAATGTCCTTAAAATTATTACAGCAATTTGCCTAGCTGTTCAAAAATAGGCTTCTCCATGTGAGGTCCTTTTAACCCCTATATGAAGCTTTCACACCGTTTTGGCTGTCACCAGCTGGGTCTTGGCCCTCCCTGGCAGCAGAACAGAGCTCCCTCCAGCAATAGGCAGCTCAGGAAGGGCTTGGTTTGAGCTGTGGCATCCCATGAGTGTGAAAGAGAGTCCTGCAGGAAGGAAGGACTCAGCATAGCTTAGAAGGAGAACACTTATGAGAGCCCTTTGTTAGAAAGCCAGTGGCACAGTTAACATATTATCTACTCTTGTTGCTTCATCATGCAATGGAGAGCTGCAACGGTCCCTTTAACTACAGCTTCAAGGAAAGGCTCCTCTGAGTGCTGTTCCAAGGGCTTCAGGGCTGGCCAACAAAAACAGGCAGGGATGATTAAACTACAGACCAGCTGAGGTGAGCTTGACACAACTGCTGATGTTTGGGTCAGCCAGCGCTTGTCTTCCATCCAGAGGATTTTCCCTTTGAGAGAGGAGGTTCCTGCCTCCAGCCCCACAGCTTGCTAGGCTGAAACAGAGAGACAGTGCTCAGAGAAGAACTTCTTGGGTGCCCAGGGAAGGCAGGTAACATCCAAAGGGGCTGCTCCACCATTTTCATGGCTGTCAGCCTGTGTATGTGGCTGGAGGTGAACACTCAAGGGAAGGTCCGTAGCAAACACTGGTTTGATGACTATGTGAGGAGGACACGGCAATGCTCTGCACAAAGCAATAGGTGGGTCATTCCTTATCTCCATAGTACCATGACACCACCAAGAGCTTCCTACCTGTCTGTGGCCCTCTTTCCCTCCTCTTGCTCAGCCAAGTTCTTTATTGTCCGCACTCCCAGCTTGGCTGAGAAGAAAACAGCCTTGCAGCAAGGCCAAGGACAATGCAGAATTGTCACCCTCCATGGCTAGTGTCAGGGTCAGGCCAAGTGGCAGACAAGGAATCATTTGAGCTCAACTCTTTGGCAAGCTAAATGAGTAGTGCTGGGACTGATCACACACAGGCCTGTAGATATTCATCATGGGCTAGATGCACTGTTCCCTGAGGATGGTGCTTCACATAAGGGGCACCCCTATCTCAGCCTCTGTAGCTGAATAGCTGGAGTTGGGAAGAAGACCTGAATTGGATGGAGAGACTTACAGAAAAGTTAATGCCCTACTATGTTTCAAAAAGCCCTTTCTTTCTCAACAGAAAATCTCTAACTTTTTAAAAATGAACCTAGTTGCTGATGTAATTCCAAATGCTCTCTGCTTGACTTGAAAGTGATTTCAACGATGCTTTGATCTACACCCAGAAGCCACTGGGAATAGCACCAACTGCTCAAACAGGCCAAAGCCAAGAAAGGAAAGGATCCTTACATTAAAAGAAACCAACAAACTGCATCCTGGTTCCTAGGCCCCCACCAGATCCACCCTGCACCCAGGCAAATTCACAGTCTCTTGGGAATGCTTCTGTTCAGAAACAACAATACCCTCTGGAAGATCACGTGCTGTTGGGACTGTTTCCCTTCTCTTTCTAGATCACTCTATCCAGCCTTCTAATTACAGCTGGCTAGATTATTTTTACAAATGAATTATCTGACTAATTCAACCCTTTATCCAGCTCATGAATCATTAGCAAACAGACTTTGCTTTTTGTTGCTCTTGGTAATTATTTCATGAATGGTTCATGCAAATAAACTTCAGTCTATGGGAGGTGTCTGCAGCTTAGTCCTCTCCCCTGTTCAGACCGCCTAAGTGGCTCCCTCTCTGATGCTCTGTGCTTTACTGCTCTTGAACTGCATGTCAGTATGCTTTTAATTACAAGATTTCTCCTTCTTTATGCAGAAAATACCCCTGCCACAGCTGTGTCCCAAACATTACATGCCACGCAGAGCCCCATTCACACCAGTCCTCATGAATAAGAAACAAAAGAGAGTGGAGGAGGAGTGAAGATGAGCAGCTGTGCAGAATCTGAATAAATATTCACTGATTCCCTTCCTGCAGCATCTGCTGTCTAAATCTTTCTCATGTGCAAATAACACAAGAAGTATGTGCAGGGAGTGCCAGGAGACAGTCATATATCACATTTTTCTAGGGGCTGGTCCACAGAAGTTAACAACTCCTAATAATGTTTCTAGACAGAAATAAAGATCCTTCTGATTATTATAATCCCTGTTGCTGCCTCATCTTCACACCTTATGTTTTAGACTCCACCAGCTCCACCTCCCTGGGGCATGGAGCTTGACATATCCAAAGGAGCCAGAGGAACAGCAGAAGTTTTCATGCTAGAGCAGCTCTGTTCATTATCTATCATAATATCCTCTCCTGAAAAATGATCAGACAGATGTTCTCTAAGATGTAGTAAAAGAGCTGATGATACATATAATGTTTTAATGTATACTTTTGAAGTACTGGGGTCTAAGCTGTAGGCCCTGAGTTGGAGTTGACATGGCCCACCTGTGTGAGGCCCCACCTTCCCTCAGGTTGTTGTGGTTAGGATGATGGGCAAGGCCAGGACTATATCAACCAGGAACTGATGAGTTTGAAGAGAGTTCTTGTTGGGGCCAGTTGGAAGAGCTTTCTGTTGGAGGTAGTTTGCTGAGCTCTCTTTTGGTGATGTGTTCCCACTTGGCTCTTGTGGTGGCTGATTTGAGATGGAGAAGAGCAAAGAGATGAGGGTATGATAAGGGGATGTTGCCGAGTTTGCTGTTGGCCTGTGAAATCAGAGAAGAAGCAGCACAAAATTGGTGTAGTTGGCAGGATTGTTTGAAGGAGAGAGCTAGCAAAACCACTTTGGGAAGAAAAGCCTTTCTGACAGTGTTCCACTTAGACCTTGACACATGCCAATTGGCAGCCATGGTTGTTTTCACCTACTGGGTAGCTGTGCAAATTCTGCTCTTTTACGTGGGCTAACCTCTTTCTCTTTCCCTGCCCTTGATTTCTTCCTAATATACCTTGCTGTTCTGTGTTGAATCCACAGCCGTTCTGCTGACTGATGTGCCTCCTTTGTGCCTGTGTATTACTGCCTGTAGCCCAATGCAAAAAGAAAATGCTTTCTATACTTTACAAAAAAAACCCAATTGACAAAAACTTGGAATGATCAATTTACACTTAGCCATAAGGGAATCATTCACAAGATGCTATGAGCCACCTTTCTGTGATTCTGTGTTCATGTTCTCTGTTTAATGGAGCTCCTCCTTACTTACAACCTTTTATCTGCCAGATAAAACCTGGGCTTGCCTGGGCCCTCTGGCCATGCACTCTCTGCCCGTTAGCCCAGACGTGAGGTTAAATAAAGCTCCTGGGCTATGTTGCTAATGTACCTGTGCTCAGCTCTGCCCTGGCTTAATTAATTGCTTTTTCCGGAGAGATGCTGGATCTGCCTTTTAGAAAACTTTGTCTTATTCCCTGGAGGGACCCTGAATTTGACTGGTTGCCTTGCCTGGGGCTATCAGTGGACTCTGTCTCTATCAGCACCCTGCCTGGTGCTGTGGGATTGTACCTGGTCGGTGAGGGTACCATATGTGCTGCAAACACCTTTGTCTACCCTCTTGTCCTCCTGTTTGTTATCCTCTTCTTTGTTTATGCCATAAACAGTGTACTCCAAGGGGCTGTCATTTACTCTGTGTTGCACCAGGAGTTCATAGAGCTGAAAAGGTACAGAAACCTGCATGTACACCAGAATGTGTGAAGCCTCTGACTCCAAAATAAACTGACTACCTCAAATCTCTTCCACTTGAAAGTAATCATAAGTGGCTACCACCTAATAATGGCTACCTCTTGTGGATGACCCTGTCCTGCTGCTCTTGATGGACTGTCCAGGTCATAAAATTGTCACCGCAGTTGTCCCGCCTATACCTAGTCTCATCAGAAGGAATGAAAAGTTGCTGGAGCCTGTCCTACATTTGGAGTCATCTCTCCTGTGGAAGATGAGGGATTTCAGTCTCAGCAGTTGTCAGGCTGACATCTTTCAGCAACAATAAACTCACAAAGAGAGTGAAGGGCACTATTATAGACAATTAACCTGATTTCACACTATATATAGCCCCTATTGCATTGCAGCCATTCACAGAGAGGTTCCTGGCTTGGTACAGGGATTTCTACTGCATTGTAGCCCTCAACTGGAGGTGGGAGAGTGTCTTGTGGAAGCAGCATGGGAGCTTGCTGTGCCAGGTTCACCAGCCCATAAAAAGGCATCACAGGCAGATATCTGTTTTAAGAGGCTATTTGGCTCTTTTTGCTTCCAGAGGGTTTCATTTTTTCTTGTGGTTAGAGTGAACTGCTAATATGTTTATCAAAAGCTTGCTTTTTTTTTTTTCTGGACAAAACCTGAGTTTTCAAAGGAACAGATGCTCATGAGAAATGTTTGTTCCCTTAGAGATTTTAATTCTTCAGAATAAAAAAACCCACTTAATCCTTCTCTAATTTTTTGTTTGTTTAGGCTGAGGAAGGGGTATTAAAACAAACAAACATTTTTCTGTTAGAACTGAAATAAGATGAAATTGCTTGATATGACTGAAGAAAGATGGCCCACATGAAATGAAGCAGAAATTATGATTTAGTGTTAATTTCTAAGTGAAACAAAGTTGAGGGTGGAGGAAAGCTTGGGAAAAAAAAGAAAGCTGTATATTTGTGGGGAGACGTCATCTGTGGAAAACAGCCGCCATATTTTTCTAGCCCTAATGAAGGGTAAATGTGCCTGGGTAAAGTGGTGGGAGTTTATAGTTACTGTTCATCAATTTTAGCCTGACCTCTGGCTATGCATTTCACAGCTACAGGCCCCCAGTTGCTATTCTTCTTCTAGAGCTTTGGTTTCATTGAATGCAGAATGCTTTCAAAGTATGCATTGCAGGAAATGAAATTAACAGCAAGATTGCAGTCAGCTAAGAAAGCATGCCAGGCTGTGAAGATGTTCTGGCATCACAGCACTGATTTGGGACCCTGGCAACAGGATCTGTCAGTTCTTACTGTGTTGTAGGCTCTTAGATAATGCAGATTACACTTGTTCCAAAAAAAGAAAAAGGATCATATGGTAATTTAATTCAGGTTGAAAGGGACCCCAGGAGATCATCTGGTCCAATCCCTTGCTCAAAGCAGGGTCAACTGCAAGATCAGACTGAGTTGCTCAGGGCTTTGTCCAGTCTGATCTTGAAAATGTCCAATGATGGAGACTGCACTTGACCCATCAAACTAACGGTTAATGACCTGAACCATATCATCCATTTTATGCATCTGTTTATCTACTCATCTTCCCACCACAGCACTATATCTGATCATAGCAGGAGAATGTGATACTAAAAGAGCTGTTCAGAGAGGAACTGTCTCTAGCAGATAACTACCCTGCTGACTGACTACCACTTCCGTGCTGTATCACTGCAGGACTTGCATGCATTCACTGTTAAATATTCAGATTCTTTGGTGAAAAACATGAGCAAGATCCACTAACAGACTGAGCAGCTTTCCACGTCCCTTTAAAATGCATCATGTCTAGCAAACTCTGTTTAATCCCCAGGTATTTGCATGAAGTCCTAACCTCCTTAGATATTACCTTTGGAGATCCATGTCTGTTAATCACCTGGGCTGCTTGCTGATAGGTAGGCTGACATGAAATACGTGCTGTGTAAAATTCAGAGTCACAACTGTTCTTAATCCCAAAGATACACTCAATGTTAAATATTCATATTTCATACTTGCAAGTCCACTATAATAGTAATAATAATTATTACAATGCTTGTCATAAGCAGCTGGGAAACATCTTTGTGTATAGGAGACTTGTCTAACACATGTGGTGTCACAAATGAATGGTAAAATTCTGCAAATTTCTAATGTTCATTTTTGTATTCATGGCTATAATGGAGGTTGAGTTTACTCTCCAGGACTGGATTGGTTCTCCACCAATACCGGTAACTTCAGGTAGCTTTCAATAGCCAAAAGAAGTAATTAGGTGTGTTGATATCCACACAGCTGCCTATTTTATTAGGTCTAACTACTGAACCAATTAGTGGACCATGCAGTATGGCTATACATTGAGAAACTGTAGCATTGGACATTTGAGAGGAATGGTGGATGCAAAGTCATCTTACTGCCTGTTCCATTACGGTCTCTGTGAGACTGGGCTGCTGGTTGGTGAGGGTGATCCTTGTTGTCTAGAAGACACTTGGTGATAACGACAACAGCTGCATTTTTCACTTATTTCTTATCAGTTGGCTCTAGCAGACAGCTTCAGCAAATAGCCATATACTCTTTTATCTACACTGGCATATGCCAAGATAGATAGCGTCTAAGTGCCTGTATGTCTAGAAGCTTCATCCTTAAGTCCTTACAGGAGCAGAAAAACCTCAGAGTCAGCAGAAAGGCTGCCAGTATTCAGTCCAAAGCTGTCTGTGAGGGTGTCTGCACTGCTGCTTTAGGGAAGCAGGGAGCCTGCTCCCCCTGATATTAAAGTCCAGATGCACCTTTTAGGGATCCAGGGGATGGTGGAGAAGAGCATGCCAAAAGGTGACCATAAGGAATCAGTGACTTGACTTCCTTAAAGTTCTTTATTTTTATTTTCCATAAGATACAGGGGAGGGGGTTCTCCCTGTCTTAAAATTTTTTTTTAGGGCATAACAAACTTTTAGTCTGCTAATGTTTCATTCCAAGGGCTGTTACGTTCATAGGAGTGATTCTTACACAGACAGAAACTTCAAAACAAAGGCCTCGAAGAAAAAGAGGTTTATAATACCTAATCTGAGTGCCTCTGTACATATTCTGCACCTGATTTCAGGAATTGAGATTTGGTATATACTTTTACCACCATTTTTATAAGACATAATGTTATGCATGATCCAGATATTTTATATGAGAAAATAATCCTTTGTTAAAATGGTTACAGATGCCTAATACTAAAATCTGCCTACAGAAATGGTTACTGGCAAAGAAGGTGCTTTAGCACCCTCTTCTTTACCATATCTCAACCCAATAAAATATATTCATATTTTCAGCTAACTGAATCCCACCTCTATAAATAAGAGACAGTTACTTTGAAAATGTGCAGTAACACAATAAATGCCAACTTTCTTGAAAGTCGTACTGAAAGTCAAAAGTTCACCTCTCTGAAAAGCCAAGATGGATGTGCACTTTCCACCACACAGAGGGTGTCAGATGTGTTACTTTCCAGGGGGAAGGAAGAGATTGTACTTGAGACTTTCCATTTTAGTGCATTTGAGAGACAATTTTTATCCATTTACTCTTCTAGCATCAGTAGCAAGAAAGTGTGCGTGAAAGAGATTACTGAAAATATAAAGCCATTCAATAAATCAATAGTGTACTTTCACTTGGAATACAGTGTTCAGTCCCAGCCATCAAGTGGTTGCAGTAGAAATGGAAGAAGTTCAGAGACGGGTGACATGAATGATTATCTGCTTGGGAGGCTGCTGTTAAAGAAAGATAGAGATGTGATCCTTTAGTTTGAAGAAGAGACAAATAAGAATAGTTAGCTTAGAGGAATATAAAACAGCAAATGAAACCAGAAAAGTAGAGTTAGCATTTCTTGGGAGTCCTGTTAAGACAAACACTGTGAAAATTCCCAGCCTGGATCATTTCCACAAGTTATTTATTACATACTGTTAAAACAACTACTGCTTAATACAGCACCATTTAAAACTGTATGGACAGACTTAAAGACAAGAAGCACTTACTCAGCATTCAGACTTCCCATCCTGCAGGACAGTTGGAACCACTCTCAGTCAGCACAAGCCCCCACAGAATTAAAATTCTGCAATCACAAACTTAAGTTTCAATAAATATTTCCACCGACATACATAGAAGTGCTGTACCCTTCACCCTTCCTCTTTTCGTCTTTGACTAGTACTGTAATGAAGCACAAGTTTTCAAAAATTTGGTCATCAGAGACATCTAATGTAGGTCCTGTAAAATTTAGGGCTCAGTGAGATGATACAGTCTTTCATCGTCTTTGGTCTCCTATTATGTGGGATCCAAGGGAAAGAGGGGTCAAGTCACATAGTTACTTGGGACTTCATCAGTTTAGAAGCAGCACTGTGGTAGAGTTGCTTTTGCTAGCAGGGGCTAGATTAAGTCGTCTTGAAGAAGTCTTGCATTCATATGTTCCTAAATAATTGCACATCTGGATGCAGAGTTTTCCAGCTAATTAGTTAAGTGTGTCCAGTATGAAAGCCTGCAACATTCTGCCCTGTTGCAAGCTAAACTTCTTGTCATACTTCTGGTTCTCATTGCTGCAGGCTGAACATTTGACCAATAAGACAGTTTGCTCATCTTTGTTTCCTTAAATGTTATCTGCTGTTTATTTTACTCATGATTAGTAATATCTTATTCCCTCAGCTCTCCTGCTGAAATAGGGCCACTACTAGTGATGGAGCAAAGTATAGCTACATGCTGAGGGAGGTGGCGGAGTTTGTGAGACCTAGTTGAAAATGAGAATTTGTCATATTATCTCAGAGTTTGGTAGAATAAATCCTGACACTGCAGTCCTGAAGGCATGGAGCACATTTGCACAGGGAGGCTAGGGTTGTAAATCATGCTGTGCTCAGAGCTTAGGTGACATGAACTGTGGTACCCATGTCCTGAGGTCGCTCCCTGCAAGAGCGCTCTTTAAGCACCGCTAAGGTATGTTGCAATGCAATGCTGTGATATTTTTTTGTCTGTAGTTTTCACTGGGACATCGGGACCCCACAACTCTGCGGGCCATGAAACAGAACAGCCGCCTGACAACACATCCCCATCAGCCCAGGTTTTCACTCCGGAACACCCTACCACCACTGGAGAGCCCTAAGCTTTTGTGACAAATATATTTCTCTTCAGCCATACTACTGTTAAACCTTTTTGCCTGTAGCACTGCTGACAATCCAGCCATGATTAATACTGTTCAGATGGAGCTGAGCTCCTCTTCTATTTTATCATGCAGGCAGCAGTATGAAAGGCTGAGGAAACAGCTGATGTGCCCCTTCCTCTGATGTATTCTCTTTTAAATGCTTGACTCAGCTGAGAGGTGACCAAGCATCTCCTGAATGATTTGCATTGGAGCAGGCACCTGAGCTTTTCCTCAGCCCAGAGTGACACAAGTGCTGGTACTTGGTGACTTGATGCTCACAATGCGTTGAATGTGACAGAGGAAGAGATGAATTACAGGCAGGCAGAGAAAGTGGTTGTAATCTGGGGCAAAGGACTAAGGTACCTATCGTGACCCATGTTCAATGGCAACAGAAACTATGGCTTGCAGCACGCTGGACAACAACATCCCACAAGTTTTTGCACAAAGACTGCACTGTGAACAAACACTGGAATCAGATTTTAGACTAATAGCCATTTTACACACTGCATTTTCCAGATAAACCACTCATTGCCCTCTTGGATGTTTACTGTTTGTTTATGCTGTACAAGAGCAAGCTGAGGCATATAAGCAAATAAGATCTCTGTCTGGTGTTGTACTTAGTGATAAAAGTGTCAGAGATTGTGGCTGAGAATTTAAACTAATGATAAGCATAGACCAAGAGTAGGTTTCAGATAAAAGTATGTGTTGTGCTAGGGAGATTTGTTTTTTCTTGTTTTGATTTGTTCCCTATCAGCAACTGCTGGAGAAACACCAAGCAGTGTAACCAATAAGTCTTTCCCTTACAGAGGAATTGAGGGCACTGGCTGGGTAGATGCCTGTTTTGCTCCAGGAAGAACCAACTCTGGCTCTCTCCCAGCAGCCTGCTCCAGGAGAACCCAACAAGGCTGAGGAGGTTGGGAAACGACTTGTCAACTGAGCCAGCTTCTCTTTCCTGGTGATCCCAAAGACTCAAAACCAATGAGTGAGATCACAACATCTGTGGGATTGGCTCTTTATATAAACAAGTCATTTTTTAAGGGATTATACTGCAATTTTAATCCATATTCCCCCTCTATCTACATGTGTATGACTATAAATATTGCAAGTCTCCTGTCTCAAATATCATCAAATGGTATTTGATGTCCTCTGCCACAAAGATTTTTCTCCTAACTGTCTGTCCCCTGCTCAGCAAACAGTCCTTGTAACCCAGGACCCAGGGAAGCTACAGACGAGACAACCTGTTGTGATGGAAAGTTGTTCATACACCTTGGAAGCTCCTGCCTGCGTGGCTTTAAACACTGCCCTCTGAAAACCCTTGGGACGATGGAAAGATGTCACTGATCCCCGGTGTATTGCTAAACAACTAAGCATGTGACATGGCCAGCACCACTGGCCCAGTTTCAATGGATCCTGTGATATTTAACTAGAGGGAGAGCAACTCAGGCAAGAAAGGCATTTAGTTGAAGTGTAGAGTGAAATACCCTGACTTGCCGTATGGCTACTTAGCTAAAGGACTCCCTGCTCTCCAGAGCAGTTGCACAGATTCAGCTGTGTCCTGCACATTTATAGCATCATCTTTGGACCAAAGTACAAGAAGTACCTTTTCCATGAATGCCCCATAGAACTCCCTGCAGCTGTAAACATGAGAACCAAAGACATATTTGCCTTCCTGTATTTAGTATGCCTTGGCATTAAATATCATATCATGAGCTTACTGAAGACAGACAGACTTGACAGATGCCAAGTTCCAATGCAGTGGGTTTTATGGTTCTTGTAGGCAAAAGGGCAAGCCATCTCCAAAGCTAGCCTCTAGCGCTGCTATAAAAGGAGGATGTTGATACAATTCTGATACCAGATCACATACTCCATACTCCGAGTGTCAAGCCACAGAGTGCAGGAGTGAAAAACCGACATTGAACTCAGCTTGTCGCAGATAAACTGCACTGATGTGGCATGGGAAGAAATGTTTCAGCGGCTTATGTTGCAGTGCAAAGAGACTCTGTAACAAGCAGAGGAAATTAGAAATTCTCATTGATATAATTGGCATTGCTGAAACCTAGTGGGACAACTCACATGACTAGAATGTTAAAATCCATAGGTCTAATCAGTTTAGGAATAAGTGAGCAGATGAAAGAAGTGGAGGTGGCAGTCTGCATTAAAGATATCATTACTTGACTTAGTTATTGATAATCCAGAACCAAAGGATGTTGAATAGATATGGATTAATATGTTACCTAATAAAACCCATGAGGCATGCTGGTACAGGGATGTTCCAGACTGCTAAATCAAACCAGAAAATAAGGTGAGTTATGCTTTAAGCACCTGTCTCTTCTTCATACTTAATGCAAAAGGAAAAAATCAAAGCACTGTTTTAAGGAGCTTTGATTGTAAGGATATATGCTGTAGCTGATAGAGTTTAAAGGTTTCTAAAATTACAAATTATAATGACAGCAAGATGATTACATTAAATGTGGGCAAACAGAGGGCAGTTGCAAAGGGCTAATTTCTCAACAGTTGAAGAAAAATACAAGCAAACTTGATGGAGGAAAAATGAGGCATGAAAGATGAATGAAAACTGGCAGGTCTTACAGAAGAGTTTGTTAGAAAAAAGTACGGCTTTGCAATCAACAAAAGGCATGCTTTGGCTGAGAGCTCATCATCCTTATTCAGCTGCAAAGTCAAAGCAGCAATCAGAAACTGGAAAGACATGTATGATAAATAGCTTCTACTGTATCAAGAAATAGATGGCAGTCAATATAAATTAGAAGTCATGAACATAGAAAATTGATAAAGGAAACTGAAGTTGAAAACAAGTAACTGGTAGAAGGAGAAGTTTAAGTGTCTTGGGAACTAGAATTTTATCAATTGCATGGGTTCATGACTAATGGAGATAATATTTTATTATATATTGGAAAAAGGGAGACTGACTTAAGTACTTCTTCTGATCTGCATTTTAAAAAAATAATAATCATAAAAGGATGAAGAAGTATTTTCCAGTCCATTAGTGTCTGAAGATATTAGACATCACCTGTTAAGGTTAGATATTTTAATGTTTCCAGATCTAAATTACTTGTAGCCAAGAATACTTGTAGCCTAAAGAGTTTGCTGTGTTATCTATTGATTAGAGACAGTAACCTACAGTAAACAAATCTTGGCATGAGGGGAAAATCTCAGAAGACTGGGAGAACGCTAATGCTGTGTTAAAGTAGCAAAAGATGCAAGTAGCTTGTTTTAAGTAATGGTAGGTCAGATAGCCAGACATCAGCTGCTGACAAAGTAATGAGCAGAAATATAATTAATGCCAATCAGCATGTTCTTACTGAAAGAAAACATGTCAAGTCTGTTATGATTTTCTTGGATTTGCAAGTTTAGCTGATGAAGATAACCACACAGATTTCTGTTCACTTAGCACATGATATTCTCATTAAAAAGTAGACCTGTGATGCTTTTTACAACATCCATAAAGCACATCATAAATGGATTAAGAATAAAGAGCTGCAAGACCTCTAAAAAGAACTGTGCTGGAAGAACACCTCTTCAAATGGGGATGATGTCTCACACAGCTCCAAAATCAGAACTGAGCCTGATGCCTAATGATCTGGAAGTAAATAAAAAATCTCAGCCAGTAAAGCTTATAGAGACATAAAGTTTGGCAGAGTAGTAAATATAAGAAAAAAAGGCAGTCATGGACCCTGAATTGCATTCAATAGCAAGTGGGGGCTTACAGACAAAATGCATTTTGACATGGTTCAATGCAAAGCTAAGACAAAAGTGCAAGGCATTCCCACCAAAAGTGCCTCAGTACACATCAACTCTGGCGAGGATGTAGTGATGAGGAGACAAGTGATCATCATCTTGTACCACTGAGTGATACAGGGGCCTAATAAGAGCCTTGAATGCAGAAGGAAAAAAATGTTTCTTACTTCTCTGATGTAAAGAGGTTGTTTTGTGTTTGTGTAACAGTATTAGTGAGACTAAGTCAGGAATAATACGTTCAGTTCTGGTGTCCACCCCTTAAAGGACGCTGAAAAATCAAAGAGAAAAGAAAACAACCACTAAAATGTTTAGAGGGCTGGAGAAAGTGCCTTACTATGGGAATCACAGTGTTTAGTTTGTTTAGCTTAGAAGACTGAGAAGTGACTTGATTGCAACATAGGAGTACCTTCATGGGGAGAAAATGCCAGCTACTAAAGTGGTCTCCAATCTAGCAGAAAAAAATAGAGCAGGAGTCAGTGACTGGGAGCTGAAGCTGGACAAATTTGTGCTGGAGTCGAAGCATGGATTTCAACACAGAAGGTGGCTAACCAGGAAATAGCCAGTAGCATAAGATACAGGCATCCCATCCCCTGCTGTCCTTAAATCAAGACTAAATACTCATCTGTAAAAAGGACACTTTCATCAAACACAGGTTCTTCTTGTCATTATAGTGGCAACGGAATAAGGATATGAAAGACCTGCAGTGCACAAAAGGTCAGAATGCTTGATCAAACTGTGATTCTTTTTAGCCTGAAACTCAGCAGACCCAGGAATTGCATTTGAGTTTGCTTGGTCAAATGAGCCATGCTTTAGAATTTTGATCTCCGAGAAATAAAGACAGGTTCTGTTCATGCCGCATGCGAACGTGTTATTCCCCTTTACTGACCGCCTGCCATGGAAGCAGATAGGGAGCTCGGAGAATCAAAACTAACACTGTGCTGCTCTTTCATCTGTCTTCCTTTTTGTTGCCTTTAGAGGTTTGAGTAGCAATCCCCAAAAAGCAGGAAAACAAGATCAGCTGTGGCATAGCATTGTGGAGAGTGTTGAATTCATTTCTCCCATCTGGAAGATCGTTTTTAACCAAAACCCTTTGGTATTACCCAGTAATATTGTGTTGTGCTGTAGTGTAGCAGGGAAAGAATTTGTACAACGCAGGACCAGCTGAAGGCAGCCACAAAGCCACAAAAGATCTTTAATTCCCAGGACAAAACAGCATTGCAGTCCCAGATAATACTTCCAAAACCGTTTGGGGCTGTTTAAGTTATCGAGTCAGACTGGCTGCATAGCACAGACCATAGGGGGGCGAGAATTGCCCAGATTTATGGGGGATCTCCACCACCGACAGACCGTGTACTAGTGCCTGCTTGCCAGAGGTTGCTGCACCTCACCTATCTGAGGTATAAACACACGTGTACTGTTTCTCTGCCTGCCAGCCAAGGGGCTGGCTCCTGCAAGTGGAACTGGCTAACTTCTCCCTGAAATCTGAGCAAAGGGAAAAGAATGGAAAAAGCCAAAGGGGAAAAAAACCTCAACTCTATCTTGCAGCTAATTATTAATCATATGCAGTTTCCCAGCATTTCCAGAGTAGTTCCTTGGTCCCCTCAGGACTATGCCTTAGCCTTATGAATCAGAAACAAACTTTTCTCATTTTTCTCTCGTGCCACATCTTTTCCCAGTCTTTTGCCTCTTTTCCCCTTTCCATCATTGTACACCTTCATTCCTTTCTCTGATCCTTCTTTCCCCAGTTCCTACTTTCCAGTTTCTGTTCCCTGTATCTCCTTCTCTTCCATCACCTCTTTTGCTCCATACTGTTTTCTCTCATATTCCCTCTCTCATAGCTCTGCAACAGAAGTGCCCTGACACAGAAAAAGTGATATGTTCCTATAAGAACAACACAGCTGCAGCCCCAGCCTATTTAATGAAATTCTTGAATAGATGGCAAGAATGGCTTGTGAGTCCCTGAGGTAGAAGTAATATTTTGTATTAATATTTGATATCTTATTTAGGATGCTAAATCAGATGCATGAAATCTCTGAGGAAGAATTGAAGGCAGAGTTCTGTTTAAATGATATACTGCTAAGCCAGGCTGCTGGACCACCTCCTCTTGTCTTCCAGCCAGACCTCTCTGAGCTGCCCTGGTTTTAGACAGAGCACAACCTGCTGTCAGAGAACCAGGGGAATAGTATTTTTTAAGTCCCTTAGGTTAAGATTCCCTGCAACTGTGTTGTTCTCCAACTTTTTTCTTGAGCTATTTCTTTTTCTTGTGGAGTGCCTAACCCCAAATGCTGAGTCAGATCCCTTCCCACAGACCTTAGATCAAGCAAAGAAGATGATTGTGCGTTTTTTGCTCTCTCTGTCTCTCTCTCACAGACATACATAGGCAGAGGAACTTCATACCCCTCTCTGCATCCAAATATATGTGGCAGGGAGAATTAAAAAAACCTCTATCACTCACTGTCTCAGAATGCATAAAGCTAACGTGATTTGGTTCCTGTTGAAGATTTCCCAGCTTTCCCCTCAAAGCTTCATCCAATTAATGCTTCTAGCCTCCCTCATATTACCGCCAAAACACGTATGTGCACCCTTGCCTTTCCTGCAGACAATTTGGAGACCCTCAGATCCAGAACAACCTCATTCTTCTAGATCTGCTTCTGCAGCTCCTGGCTGAGCTCTTCTCCCCACTTTCTGAACCCCTGCAGCTTGAGGTGGCACTAGCAAGAGCCTCTTTCCCTTCCCAAGCCTATAAGCAAGGTAGCTATGGGCATGTTTTGTTCTCATTGCATTTCTCTGTACTTGGAGGGGTCGGAGGTAAGGTGGATGCATTCTCTATCTGTCTCTCTTATACTCCTACCTTGAAAAATACCTCATTTCTTGAGAGAAGAGGATGGGATGGGAGGCAGTAAGGAACAAGGGACAGAGGCAGCACCTGCCTCTTGCTGGAGCCCTCGTTGCTTTTCCTGCCCCAGGAGGTAGGCAAGATTGGGGAAGATCAATCCTTCACACCACAGGCATGGCTTGTGTTCAGATGAGCATCAATGTCACAGGAATTGTAGTCACACAGCAATCACGAGGCTTGGGAAAAGATGATTTCTCTGGCCTGGAGTTTTGGTGTCAGGAGGTCAGAGCTCTAAGAAGCTATGAGCTTTGTGTACCACTTCTTGAAGTTACCGTTCCCATCTACTCTACCTCTGAGAAGCCCTAGTGCTATGGCTCCTTGCTGCATGTCTACTACCCTTCATCTAGGGACTTTTCAAAAACACTGTACGTGACAGCGCTCCTTTCTTGAGGACGCAGTATCTCAGCATAAGAGCCACCTCAGCAAATGAGGCAGTGGGAGAAGGGAGTTACCTGCCCCACAAACACCCAGAAGGGCAGTAACAGGAGTAGCAAGAAAGTAAACACACTTTTTTTTCCTTCTGGACTTGCACAGACTGACAGGCACAACGAAACGTGTGGGTGCCAGTTGGCAGGTGTGAATCATTCAGGCAAGCTACAGAACACATATTTAGTTGTTTTAAACTGTCTTCATGCATCAGACCTCGCCATCCCTTACACAGATTTACTGCTGCAATCTTTCATTGAAAAGATTAATGTCATCCAGACCTGGCTGCTTTGGACATTTGCATCAAAGCTGCCAGCCTGGTAATCGACATTTCCTCCATGGCTGTTTCTTTCCCGAGTCATTTAGGAGATGATCAATGCAGGGAAGGGGAAATTCTGGCATCCTTCAGGTGAAGCAGTGTCCTGTCAGTAAAATGACTGACTCTCTGTGGCCCCTCTCTGCTAATCCACAGGGCAGTGCTTCAGCTGAGCTAAGAAATCTTACCCAGGGCTTAGGGGCAAGTTTGGGGAGGAGGTACAGCCAGAGGTCTGGGCATGCATCTGGAAAGTCACACATTCTCTCCTTAAACTGTGAGGCCGACTAACTGCGTGATCCTTGCAGGCAAACAACCTCCCTTTGCTAAGCTTGTTTTCCTGTGCCTGAGTTAGGACTGATGGCAATGACATAGCTAGGTACAAGACAGGGGGGTCTAAACTCACTACAGTGAGCAAAAAATCATTGCTGATGTTGAGCAATTAGGCATATGTTTGTGTGTAGTGTTTGGCAGAGTCTGGTGTTAGATTTGGCTTCATACAGTCACAGGTTTTGGTTTGATTTTTTTTTTTCCTGAGGAGCAGTGATCAGCTTTATCTCAATAATAAATCAGAATAACTTTCCAGTTCTTCTAATTTCCTCATGGAAGAAACACAAATATTTCCCCACCCCAGAGCTAGCACTTCCTTCTCTCTATCTCATTCCTGGTGGCTACACAGGAGCTGGTGGGCAGTTAGCTTTCTTTTATCAGGCTGCCTGCCAGCACAGTTAAACTACCAGTTTCTCAGCAGAACCGTTACACTTTTGGTGAAGCAAAAAACCCCTGCCACCAGAGCCAGCCAGCCCTGCCTCCCTCGCTCTGTGCAGTGCTCACATATGGTTGCTTCTCGTGTGCATGGATTACATCCTCCCCATGATGAACCATTTTCTCCATGGCTTCTTGTTCACTTTTTCACCCTAGGACTTCAAAACCGAGTGGCACCTTGTTATATGTGCATCCTTGTCTCTGTGTATTTAAGGAAGCTGGAGGATGCCGGCCTCTCACTACAACACGCACAGACCTGAAGGCTCTGCAGAACTGTGTTGCTGCCAGACAGCCTCTTTACAGCACTGTACCGTGGCTCCCAAGGGTACATTTTCTTCCTGATATAAAATACACTATTCTTCATGTCCTTCTCTTGGCTATTGCGCTCAGTCCTATTTTGGTCATATACATTTGTGCTATAAATGGTCTCCTAAAATAAGAGCTTATCAACATTGGCTCTGGGCTCAAGGCTTCTCTTATTGCATCAAAGGTGCATTGACATTCTTTCGTCTAATTTACTTCTCTTCATTTTGGCTTTTTTTTCTCAGCGAATTGGTCAGAGGGACACGGTAATAAGCAAAAATTCAAAAATAGATCTCTGATAATAACCTTCTACCCCTAAAATTGTCTTGCTTTTTGAAGCTAGGAATTCAGCACTTCACCGACAACTCCACCTTCAGAAACTATTTGAATTTGATTTTCCCAGTGCCCATCAGATACTTTAAATACTGACTCTCTGAACCCACCAGCGTATGTTTAGCAGGGGAAGGTAAAGAAGAAGGTGGTTGATAGTGGTTGATAGTTATCCCCTCTTTGGCTACTAAGTTTTTAAACTAATTTCACTGGGGCTGAACAGTGCTTCAATCAGTTCCATAAGAGATCAGGTCCTCTACGCTGCCATATCTTCCACTTGGAGCCACAGAAATAAATCCCTGAGATGCTGGAAGGCCATTTGTGGCCCTCAGTCCAGAGAGCAGTGTAGCCTTTTAGAGGTGGCAAAGCAGATCTGTATTTGCAACCCTACCCCAGGGCAATTGGCCTTAAACACTGGCAAGGTCTAGTATGGTAATGTATCTGGCTCTGTTTTGCAGAAGTTAACTCTTGGGAAGAACTGAGTGCTATGAAGAGATAGTAAAGGCAGTGATTCTGTTAGCTGCAGACACCAACTTCCTTTCCTCACCCAAAGCTTGAAGGACTGTGGGGAGAAGCATGTCTTTTTCATATCAGGCACTGCCCTGCATAGCCCTGCCTTTGCCTACATATGAATACTTTGCCAAATATCTTAAGGCTGTGAGCTCTTCCTGCTAGCTGTCCCTTTGGCTGCTTACCACTGGTTCCCCTGTATGCTTCCACCCACAAAAATTGAAAAAGGTAGGGTCTTTTTTTTCCACCTCTGAAGTACAGTTCAGAGCTTCCTGGGACTTTATTCAGGCCAAAGTCATAGTAAATCAACTTCAAAGATTCTCCTCAGACTGCTTCATCCCATAATCTTCACATTCCCCATCCTTGCTCAGACTAAACATCTCTTGCCATTTTGCCAGTAGTTTATCTTCAGTTGCAGGTAGTAACAACAAAGCTTTTCCTCATTGCCAGCCTGATTAGTTTTATCAGCCAGCCTGCCTTGCTGCTTTTGTCTGAGATTTTTCCCTACAAGTTTCTCTCTCTTATCTCTAAGCTGTGGTGGAAGTGTTTGGGATTTAGCTTCAGACTAAGGTCCACGAAGCTTTAAGCTGTCATCCATTCAACACATCAAATGGAGAAGGTCCTGCTGAATCCTGCACAACCTCCCACTGGATGAACAAAATGTAGGACAAAAACTACCCTATCTTGATTCGCCTGGTTACATTTCTTCTTAGGGCCTGATGCATCCTCTCTACTAAGTTGTCCAGCCAGTGATGATCAAAAGACATTTGAATGGCTTTTCTTGGGAGAGGAAAGCCTGCAAGTAGTCCGCTACTCCATCAGAGTTTCTCAGTCTACTCAGAAATGTTTAACCAAGTCTTACAGAGCTCTTTCTGCTGTTGTGCCGTGTAATGGGGCTCCCTCTGGCCATCAGGTCATATTATCACAGATAATCAGAGTGTATCAGTTTCACACAAAGCTCAGCCAGACAAGCAAGACAAGACAGTCTCCAATGCACCATGAATCTCTCACTCACATCACACATCATTTTGCTTTTAGCAAGACCACCCTGTCACAGCATATAATGTATACTACCCATCTCACAGGGCAGCAGTGGAAATCAGGTTATAGCTGTAAAATGTTTTATTTCTAAGGCCTGTTTATTCCTTTTCTCCTTTTTCTGAATCTGAACATCTCAATACCTATGTTTCTGTGATTGTTTTAGGGTTCTTTGACCATTGTGCCTCAGAAAACCCTTCCTTCTGCTCAGTAACACCACACAAGAGTTTTTCACAATGCAGCAGGGGAGGAACAGAGTGCAAGAGGTTTCTTGCCCAAAGGGAAGTCACACTGAGGAACAAGGTGAACCTGCATCCTGCTTCCTCTCCATCTTTCAGACTGCAGAGAGCAAGGAAGGATCATGGGTGATCATAGAGATGTGATGAGATGTTACTCACAACTGGAGCCAAAAGTCATGGATGATTTACAGGTTGTTTAGGAATGACAGGCAGGGGAGAAGAGGATAGGGAGTTCAGTCCTATGTAATGGAGTTCCTTGACTGCACAGAACTGCAGTTAAATAGTTAGTCTCTGAATCAAGGTCAGCAGAGAAAGAAACATGGGGTTGTTGTGTTGGGGTTCCATCACAAACCACCTAACAAAGAGGAGGAAATGAATAAGGCTTACTAAAAACAGCTGACAGAAGTCTCCTTACTGCACGCCCTGATCCGCACTGGGGATATCAACCATCCAGACATCTGCTGGGATGGCAACAGGAAACCCAGGAATTTCCTAGGAAGTTCAAAATGCTACCGGGACAAAGCAATGCTCCTCTTCCTGCCCACAAACAGGAAAAAATGGTGGTGAATGTGACCACGGAGAGTAGTTTGGCCCACAGTAATCATACAATAAGTGAGTTTAAGATCTAGAGGATGGCTGGGAAAGTAAACAGCAGTTAATACTCTGGACTTTCACAGAGCAAACTACGCCATTTTTAGAGACATTCTAGGCAGAATCACTTGAGAAGCTGCCGTGGTGGGTTAAGATACCCAGGAGGGCTGGCTGATTCTTAATTGGGCAGGAAGACTGGGTATTTCAGCGTAAGGCCCATTTGGATAAGCAAGGAACTTCTCAATGAATTAAAATGCAAAAGGAGAGCATACAGGCAGTGGAGAGAAGCATAGACATCAAAGGAGGAGTACAGAATCATTTCTTGGATCCTTGGGGATGAAATAATGAAGACCAAAGCAAACAAGGAACAGAGAGAGAAAGATTGGAAACCTCAGCAAGAAATGTCCAGATGGGATTCATTTTAAAAAGTCAAGGCTAAAATATTGCTAGCACACACTCAGCAAATACAGGATATGTGAAATGTTTCTGGTAACAGCATAGGTCCTAGGGAGAGGAAGCACCAACTAAACAGAAGGTTTTAATATAAAAATGTGCTGAAAATGGACCTTGTTGCTTTGGGGGCCTAACAAAGATGGGGAAAAATCTGACTCTGGCAAGAGTTCACATCAGCTATTTACTGTAGCACTTCTGGCAATTTCTGGAACTGGAGATCAGAGAAAAATGATGAGACCAGTCAGAGGGCTAAAAGGTCAAATTTACAGCAAGTATTACAGAAGTTAAATCTATATCTGTGGGATAACAGATGACCAAAAGCAAACACAGCTATTCATCAATAGCTAAAGGGCAAGGCTGCTAAGGAGACAGGGAGACAAGCTGGAATAAGTAGGAGAAAAAGACAGTATTTCCAGGTTGGTGTCAGGAAAGTTACATCGCCAAAGTTGCACCAGGTCATGGAAAAGTTTCCTGTGGGTAGAGATGGAAGCTCTCTCTACTTCGTTTCATTTGTACAGTGGCTTCTGTGCTGGGTAACACAGAGTGATCTGTGCCAGCAGTGGATGGGAGTTTTTGGAGTCAAGACATGAAAAGGGCAAGGACAAAATAGTCTCAGGTCCTAAGAAGGGAATAGTGTGTTTGGCCACTGTGTTTGGTTGCCCTGGGTTTCCGCTCACCATATGCTCTTCCACCTTCACCTGAACCAAAACGTCCATGAGGGATTGCTGCAAGAGATCGGAGTTTGGCTCAGAATAAAAACCTGATTCCTCATAACTCTGATTTTTTAATCTCATTGTAACGGAATTGCCTTAGCTCTACCTAGAATGACACGGCACAGCAGGAGCTACAAGCACCTCCCATGGACCCACTTCCTCTCTCCAGGGAAGAGTGTTAGTCAAATCACTCCATTCCTTCGCAGTAAAGTCCCATTCAGTCAGATGAAACGGGACACAAACAGGATTAGAATTAAGAAGGTGTCCAAAATAGGTGGGGGAAGGGTGCTGGATGTCTGGGATAAGTGAATCCTTCCTCACTGGGGGCCATCTAGGGAGGAAAAATTGTAGTGGGGTCAAACAGACCTAGAGCCCAGGAGCACGTCTGTGGTGTACTGAGTGCTGTGTAGAGTAGGGAGAGGCTGCATCATGGTTCCCTAATCCTGCCCCCTCTCTCCCTTCCCAAAGGGCTGCCTACTAACTTTTTGCATCCCATCTCCTGGTTCTTCCACACTGGGCCATCGACTGAAGGTTTAACTCTTCATGCAGGCTTCAGAGAGAAGTGGCAGCTTTGGAGAATTGCAGTGTGGGCAGCTGGAAAGCTGCCCTGTCCATGCAGATGGCAAAAGGCAGGCGACTGCCCCAAGTCCCCCGGCCGGCTTACACCTTGCAGTGCCCTGATGGAGCACCAAGCTGCCAAGAGAGGAATCCCTCACTCGTCCCTGACAGCTGTCTCGACCTTAGAGAGAAGAGCACTTGGTAATGATGTGTGCTTTGCCCTGTCAACACGAAGATTTGTCCCCCTGCCACCCTCCCCAACCTCACCCCGCGGCTGGATTTCAGCCAGCGGAAGCCCTTTAGAAAATGGAAATGGATGCATCTTTCACAGTCATTAGTGTGGATTGTGCTAATGGGATGTCATGATAAATACTGACAGTTAGCTGAGGGCAGCAGCGTTCCCTGTGAGACTCCAGATGAGAGGGCAGCAGATGCTACAACAAGCTCCAAGTGTGCCTGTGGAAGGGGAGGATGCAGTGGGAAGGCAAAGGCAAGCTGGCGGGCGGGCAGGCAGGCTGGTGAGGAGAAAACAGAGCTTGCTGCTTCAAGGTCACCAGCCTGAGAGCAGTCCTGCGTGCTAGTAATGCTGCAAGTGGAGAGCAAGGGAGCTAAGGCCCTGCAACGGGTGGGGATTTTGCCTATTAGAATGGCGAGGTGCTGCTGAAACCTCAGGAGGATCCCGTGTTACAACACAGGTTAGCAGATGTGTAGGAAGCCTAGAAAGGTCAGGGCAGGGGGCTGCATGGGCAGGGGGCTGCATGGGCAGGATCACATCAGGGCTGCTGAGCACTGCTAGCAAGGGTAGTTTCAGGGAAAAGATGAGATACTGGCGTTGGGGGAGAGGATTACTTGACTTGCATTATCATTTGAGCTCGCACGCACAGGAAAAAATGAGCTTAGAGCTTTGGTACCTCAGGGAACTGACCAGCATAACTATAGTTAGATAATTATACCATTAAATCTATGCTAATACTACTAAGGCTGGTCATGAATTTTTTAACAAACTAGTGTTTCATTGGAAAATACCAACTGATTTTATCAAAGATGAAACTTTTCTCAAGGACAAGCACATTTCAACTATAAAAAAAAAGAAGAGACACTAGGAGTCAGAACACACGTTTACTATAGTGAAAAGTTTTCAGGACATTTCTCTCTAAGTAGGATTTCCAAGTAAACGTCCGTCCATGAATAAGACAGATAAGGGACCTCCAATGGTAGATCCTCCACCCACAGCAAACACTGATCAGCAGGCTGCTAAGGAGCTCTTCCTGACCCTTCTGATTTATTTTCCCTGAAAAATCTCAAAATAATCTGATTTTCATTCTAATGCAGATCAGAAAACAATTTTTGCATCCTGAAGTTTGGTAAGGCAGGAAAAACTAGTTCATTCTCTGCTCTTAGTATAATTCACCCTCAGGGAAATGCTGTTCTAGAATAAAAACATTTTCTTACTTTGGAGTAATTACTCTTATTCCAGAATAGATTATGCACATGAGGGAGTTAAAATAACACAGCCAGAGCAATAACAGTTATTCTATTGCCACACTACTCAGCTTACCCATATATTCAAGTCTTAAGGATAGAAACATACAGCTGTACTCTTTTTTCTTACTGAGAGTACATCCTCTCCTTAGGTCAACATTGCATACACATGCCCTATTGACAAAATTAGTCTTGCCTGACAAAATTAGAACAGCAAAGACAGGTGAAGGATGAATCATGACTTGTTCAAGGAGTTAACATCAACTTTACTTCTTGAGCTGCACTGGTGTGCAAGTATTGGTGTGCACACAGGTCCATGTATGGACACACATGCATGCACACATACATGGAGCCTTTGTATAGTCATGCTTTTTTCATGTCCCGGGCCTGATCTTTGGCTGATTCTGAGATGGGAATTGCAGAAATAACAAGGAGGCCTTTCATCACAAATGAGACTGAAATGAGGGGCTACAAGGTGCGTGTGGTGTCAGCACAATACGTTACAACCACCCATCATTTTCCTCCCAATATTTCTCACTGGAAGTAGCTCTGATGATATCACAATAATGACTATTGGCAGGATTTGTGTGGGCGAGGTGCTGAGAGCCAAATGAGCCCAAAGTCTGAATTGCAGTTTGAGTCTCCCACACAGAGTGGCCTCTTCAGTGCTGAGATGAGGTCAACAGATGGAGGAGGGTGGAGAGGAAGGGAATTCCATATTGGTGCTCATGAGCTCATCCCATTTCTTTCCACAGAGAGTATTTCCACCTGTTTCAGGTTGGGTGGGACTGCCTCTTGTTCTTAAAGGCAGCCCATGAGCACAAGTGCAACCCATGCAGAGGATTTTCCAGGGGTCTGAAGGCTTTCTGAGCCCTCTTATAGTAATGTCACATCACATTGTCCCAGCACTGCTTTGTGATACTTCATTTCAGGCTGGAAAGAGACTTATGTGCTGCAAGAATTACTGGCCATGCATTATACGTGCTCAAAAGTGACAGCTTGAAGGTTGAGATGCCTTTAACAAAAAGCTGAAAACAGTGGCCTTTCCATTTCCCAGTGTAGCACAAGACAGCAATCACCGAGAGTCCTTAGTTCTTCTATGGACTCTTACATTTGCAGCCTGTTGTCCTGTTCTAGTCCTGGTTTCGCCCATGGACACATACTTTTTCACTGCTGATTGACATGAAAACAGCATGTCTGGGCATTGGGCTCTTTTTTTTGCCATGCAACTCAGCAGCACAGCTGTAATCACCTCAGCCTGAATAGTGCTCAGGAGATTTCCAGAAAACAAGTGAGGAATGTTAAATGCACTGAATCCGTAATGTACAAGCTATTTCCCAAGCAGAAACTTACACAGGACTACACTGGAGTGGTGGAAGCTGTCCATGTTGAGGAAGAGATTGCTGGCTTAGAGGAAGCCATGTTGCAAAGCAAACTGCACACCAAGTACTTCTCTGCCTTGCCAAATTCTGCTCTCCTGTCAACAGATTCAGACCTGCCATGAGGGAAGGCTCTGCCCAAACTCAGCTACTCAGCCTCGCAAGGCTGGGTCAGTAGCTGACACAGTCAGAGGGACCCATATGCACAAGAAGACTGGATGAACAAACATCTAAGCGCATAGCAGCAAAGACTGGCATGCATCTTTTCTATGCGTCCATAACTCACAGCAGGAGGCAGATTCTGTTCTAGCAGAAGGGGATCAAAGTCTTCTGTTGCATTTGTGAGATCTCTTTGCACACTTCTATTGGAGGAGTCATGCAGGTGACTCAGAATCCATAGGGATTCATGGCTGCTTCTCATTTAAAGACCTCAAATCACAACTGGAGCTGTTACCCAGATCAGAACACTGCCACATCAAGAAAAATTTCTCATCTGACCTCCAAGTGTAGGTCTTTCATACAGGACTTTACAGCTGTGACTCCACCAAACTGCCAGCATGCACATCCAAGCATTAACCCAGCATGGGGCGGGACACACCAAGTGCAGGAAGCCCTGCTCAGCCACTCCATGTTGCACAGATGCAGCACTGGGTGTTGTAGAGGGCAGTACTGCCCTGCCATTTGCCTCCTTCCCTGCCTGGATGTGTGGACTCTGCCCCCATGTGTCTAGTGCCAGGAGGGGAGCAACCCTTGGGGGCACATACCACTGACGGTGATTGTGTGTCTCCAGGACAAGCCCATACTGTGTGGGGCAGGTTCCAGCCTGTGCAGGCAGTGCTATTTGACCCTTACACAGACCATTCATTCCCCTCGCACAAAAGAAAGTCTTGTTTAATTTGATGTTGATGAAAGATGTGGAACGGAGAGAAGCTCGGAAACAGAAGCCACTTTCTCATATAGCCAAGGAGCTGGGTGACAACTGCCCTCTGTTCTCCACCCCCAGCCTCCCTCCAACCTCCCAGAGGGAACAGACAAAAGAGATGTCATGATCTACTTGTGGAAGAAGGAAGATCTGACATCACTGTTAGCAGGGCGGTTGGGGAACGCAGGGCCCTTCACATCCTTCTGGATGTGAGATTAATATTGGCTGTTAGAAATGGTGGTGCAACGAGATTTGCTGTGGTCAGTATATGCTGAGTGGCAGCGTCTCCTCGGTGAGACTGGGATCAGTACCACTGCGCTTTCAAAAGCATCAATTCAATGTAATGGCATGGAGGATCTGTCCTGTGCTTTCAACAGAGAGCTCACTTAAGATGTAGTTTCTTATAAAAGCAGTTACTTACCTTTATGGAAAAGCCTTATTGAATTTAACAGCAATGAGACTGACAGAATAGCATAGAAATTATTCTTAAAGCTGACATTTTAATAGAGAGTGACTTTCTTTTTTAAGCCATCCTATAGAAATCAACTGTCAGCATACAACTCTCTGCTTGACATTAAAGGATGGCTCATAAATCGATTGAAAAGTAAATACATATTTTCCCTCTGCAAAACTTTTCCGGAGGGCTGGGATGCTGAAGTGCCATCCCCTGGGTGCATGTGGAGCCCCTGCCCAAACAGCTCAATAGTTGAGGGAGACCAGAAGGGCTGGCCACCCTCAGGTGATGGCTATGTATCTTTAGGTTTCTTACCGACTACTGGGGCTAGGGAAAATTCAATCTGAATTTGTCACCTGAGCTTGGGTTTCTTTAACCTTCTCCATCAGTACAATCCCATCCTGTTCTCCCCACATCACGTGGGAACATTCCCTGCTGCTGGGGTGAGACCAAAGCTTGAGGCTTTCTTTTGTTCTGCATTTCTCTGGATGGTGGGCAGGAGTGATTTGGTTTTGTAGGATCTGGGGAAAAGCAGTCACTCAGGCTCCCTCTAGCCTTTCATGGATAGACCCCATCCTGAGGGTGCAAGGTACACGCAGAGGCAGGCAATTGCCTAACCCACGCAGAGGATGTGTGAAGGCTCTGGCACACATGCAGCAGCCCTTACACACGCTGAGTAACTGTAAGCTGATTCCCAGGGTGTTTTTGCAAGCTTGGAACCCCTCTGCAGTAATGACGCCTCAGGGATGGCTTGGAAGGAGGCAGAGAGCCCTACGAGCACTGAGCCGAAGCCTTGTCAGAGATTGTGAACCCAAATCTCACAGCAGCTCCTTACTGCACCTTTGCAGTTGTGCTGCCAGAAGAGCCACCTCCCAATTGAAGAATAACAGATGCGTTTACCACACATCAATCTGTCTCTGTCTGGGTCCTTACACGGCCCCCATCATCATCCTATTCAAGAGTCTGCAAAGTATTTAAAAATAGCATTAACACTAACAATCTCTCTTTCTTTCCTCCCCAGCTTGTTGCAGAAATAGCTTGATTAGTGTACAGTTCTGGTGCTTCAAGGGGGATAGAAAAGAAACTGCAGAGCTTGCAGAGAGGCTTTTCAGCTTTCTTCAGGCAGCAACTGCCGGCTGCTTTGCTAAACCACAGGCTCTTCAAAGGATGGCAGGTTTTAGATCAAGGACTGCTTTTTCTGTCACACATCTTCTGAGGCAGATTTACAATGAGGAGTGAGGCACTGCTGCAGGTTTGGACCTTGGGAGAGATGCACCTGACCACTCTCCCCACCTCCTGCCATCACTCCTTCACCGCATCCAGAAGGCTGGGAAGAAAAGGAGTTGGGCAGGGGGTCTGTCCCAGGAACAGAGGAGTGGCTAGGCAGAAGATAGCTCAGCAAGCTCTCTTAAAATATGATCAGGCTGCAGCCTGACCAGGGTCTTAGCACGCAAGACCCCCAGCGTCTCATGGCATCCCTCAGATATGTATTTCAGGGCTGACTTTGAGAGAACCACTTTTCTTCTCCAGGGCTCATCCTCACTTTCAGCAGAAAGGGGGTGCCACCTCCTCAGCTCACAGGGAAGGTTTCACTCACTTCAGCATGTGTGATGTTCTGAGATTTGTATTTACAGAGGCACTGTGATGCCACTCCCTAGGAATGCTTTACGGGCTGTATGTCAGCTGTGGGCATGACTTTCACTGACCTTATCAGTAGGTTTCCCTCCCGTCTCCACATCCCCTCTCTGCCCTTCCTCCAGGGCTGCTGGCAGCACTTCCTCATCTTTTGTTTGTGAACTACACCACACCAGCTGGGAACAGACAACAGTTCTGCTTGCTTCTCCCCTGCCTTGAGTGCAATGGAAAGGCAAGTTCTCAGTACAGCTACTCATGGACGGTTAACACAGCACAGCATCACACACCTGCCTGCAGCAGAGGACACTGTCAAGGTCCCCCCTGCCCTGTTGCCCAATCCCTTGTCAAAAGGGAGGGTGGGAAGCACCAACAACTCCCTTCCCCACTCCTAGAAGGTGCCTCAGCCACTCACAGTGCCACACATTGCTCCTAGGAGCAGCAGCAGGAGCAGAGCAGGGAGCAGCTGCAGCCACTCAGCCCAGATGTTGTCAGACCTCAGGAGGCTCGCAGCGCTGGGACACAGCTTACTCCTTTGCAGCACGAGTCAGCCAATGTTCCACAGCGTTTCCTCTCCTATGACTTACTGTTGCAAGACTCGGGGATGTGGTCTGTGGGTCTGCCTCACGGCTAACACAGCATCAGGCCCCTTAGGGCGTGGCAGTAAAAAAGCAAGAAAAGCAAATAGCGTGAATAAAGTCCGTATAGATTGCAACAGTAAGCCACCCTCTCCAGCAGCATCTCTTCCAGGATCTCAAAACACTTTACCACTTGCAAAGGAGCTTAGCTTTGTGGTGACCTCGGGATGGAGATTTGATGGAGCTTTTCACATCGTGGAGGAAGTGCGGGCAGAGAGAGGGGTAGATGGCCTAGCAAGGCACAGCATGTTGGGGGAGAGCTGCCACCCGCAGCACTGGAGTGCAGATTGCTGCATTTGTCTGGGCTGGGCACAGCTGTGGTGGCAGTGGAAAGCAGGAAGGTCTTACCAGTACAGCAACTCACAACCATGTGGCTGGGAACACAGACTGCCCCAGGCAGCGCTTTCAGGAGGGATAAGGAAGGTTATGGTGCTCTGGATACTCCACTGTCCCCTCCAATAAATCTACTCTGGCTGCTTTAGCCAAGAGAAATGACTCTGCACAGACCCACCTTCCCCAGACCTGAGGTTCAGTTCAGAAGTGTGCAGCTTTTGCCTGGAGCCAGCTCTGACCAGGTTGGGGGAGCGTACTCCTGCAGGGCTGGCCCTCAGCCGCTCTAGTCCAGTCATGGGATGCACTGACTAAACTGCAGCTGTGTGTAGCAGTGAAACAGTCATGTCAAGTGTTCTGGACATATAAAGGGAGAGCCTGGAGCATGAGTAAGCAAAGCCTGAGTGGTTTGGGCTTCCAGAGCTGCCAGAAGCCTTGGATCTGATCTCTTCCTCCTGCCTTTGCACCTGGGAGAGATCCCCAGGAGTCAAAGTCTTCCTTAACCAACACTCTCCTAGAGAGGTCTTAGGGTTAGGGTGTGTACCCGAGGATCATCTCCAACTCACTGACCACACAAGATATCTGTGGCTAATAATGAGTCAATTATCTCGTCTGCAAGTCGCTTTGCCAGCCACAGAAGGAGGATAAATTCTCTATCCTGTCCCAGGGGATGCTGAGAGACTCAATGCCTTGCAGTGGTAGGTAATCAATTTCTTTGGTGCAGGTTTGCCTAAAATTGAAGTGCTGCAGAGCTGGAGCAGCCCAGGTAGCTAATTCTTGGAGCTGGGTAACACTTCTGCCAGTAGCGCAAGAGTAATTCAGGCTTCTGCTGAGACATCTGCAGGGAAGTGTCTTGCTATTTCCTGATAGCCACATGCTGGCTTTCAGCCCTGAGCACACAGGACTCTTCCGCGCCGACCATACAACCTGGGGACTTTATGCCCCAAACACTGAGGATGGCTGGGTGTCTGGCTGGACAGCTGGAGGGTTGGCCGGCTTCCTCCCAGTAAGAGCAGCCTGGGATGTCAGGGCAGGGTAGGCGCCAGCCCTCAACACACTTAGCGGAGGAGAGTGGCGATTCATGCCTTGCTCTGGCCAAGGGAGAGGTGTGTGAGGACACAGCCAGCAGATCTGCACAGCCGTGAGCACGGCAGTGGTGAGTGTAGCAGCAGGCCCTGCCAGTGCTGAGCACAGCCAGCTCAGAACATCCCTTTGGCAAGGGGAGAACCAGGTGAGCGGAGACACTGGCACGCGCATGCCTGCTGCTTTGCCCGTGTTGGGTTCACCTCCCATGTTGAACTTTGTAAATGTCATTTGGGCTGTAAAACGTCACTTGATGTCTTTCTTTCCAAGGTGCTTTCAGCAACATCTGCTCCAGAAACATGGCTGAGACCTGCCAGCTAACCTGAGAAGACAAGACTTATCTTGTTCTCCAAGAGCACCTTCCAGCCACAAGGATCTCAAAAACATTTTGCCCTGCTTAGCGCATCCCACAGCAGGAGTTGTGTTATCTGAAGCCAAACTGAGCCTGGAATTGTGCTACGTTCTGTGCCTCATGGTCTGCGGAAAGCTGTGGCAACCCCTTCGGGAGAACCTCCTGGGACGTGGCCGTCACAATCCTCAGGAGAGCAAGCGGGGGACAGAGGTGTGCTGCCCAGCCCCCTGCGAGGAGAAGGCTGGAAAGAAGTCTCTCAAGGCAGGCCTGAGGTGTGACATCCCTCACTTCTCCTCCTGCCCTCTGTGCATTCAGCCCTAGCCTGAGAGGCTGAAGAGCTGCTTCGCACACACCCCTTCGAGCAGCACGGTGACTTCATGTCGGGGAGACACAGCTCCTAAGGGAGGCAGGCAGGGGAAAACCGGAGCCGGGGCCGTCTCCTGCTCCCAGATAACCTGCTCCCAGACGCGTTGGCTGTGGCCGCTCATGTGGCCAAAGCAAGAGGTCACTCCTCCAGCAGCCGCTGCGGCGGGACATGGCTGGGCTGGCGAACGCTCCTCACCGAGCTCTGAGCTGGCGGGGAAACTGAGGCACGCTGCCGAGATGTCAAGCAGCAGGCGAGGAGCCCAGGGGCGCTGCGGGCCCCGGCGCCGGGCTGTACCCCCCCAGCTTGTCTTGTCGGTACTCAGCCCTCAGGGGCAAAACGAGCCCACCGGGACGGACACATAAAACCCCCACGCCGCTTGCTTTCCGCGGGGAGAGCACCGGCCAAGCCTGGGCCAGGGAAACCGCCCCCGTGGAGGGTCAGGGCCCCGCGCTGGGGGCAGCGCTGCGGCGGCGGCACCGGGCCCCGCTCGCCTTCGCCTTCCCGCCCCCCGCCCCGGGGCTCCGGCCGCCTTCTCGCCGGGCCCCGCTCTCGCCCCTTCCCCGCTTAAGGTGGCCCCGCGGGATGCGCGGCGCGCAGGAGCCGGCTGCGGGCGGCCCTCGGCGCTCCCCCCACCCCCAGCACAGGGTGGCCTTAAATCGGCTCCGCGCGGCGCGGAGCTGCATCGCCGGCGCCGTCTGAAGGCGGTCGCCGCCATCCGCCGGCAGCGCCGCCGGTGCCGGTCCCGGTGGCGGTCCCGGTGCCGGTCCCACCCGCGGCAGGGAGGACGCAGCTCCGCCCGGCGGCGGGCGATGCTCCCCCGGCAGCCCCCGGCGCGGTGCCGCCCCGCGCTCCGCGCCCCGGCATCTCCGCCCTGACCGGAGCATCTCGCCAGGTAAGCGGGACCTCCCCCCGCCCCGCTTCCTCCCAGCGCTCGGGTACCGGGGGTTTGGGGGTGGGAGGGAGCGCCGCGGATACCGGGGTGACCTTGCGGTCCCCGGGGAGGGGTACCTTGCCCCGCGACCAGCAGCCGGGTCCCCAAACTTCATCCCGGGCTCAGCGCCCGAACCGCCTCCGAGCTTCACACAGGGAGCCCGTGTTCGTGCACCTCCGCCCCGGCCCGGGCACCTTCCAAGCGGAGCAACATCCTACCCCCAGCCTGGAATTTTCCAGCTGTGGGGAGATGCCCCCAGTCCTGGTGTCTGTCCGCACCATGGTTGCAGCAGCCGCCGAGCCAGCGCCGCCAGGATCTCCAACCAGGTTACCCAAACGGGGGTCCCGGGCACGCCGCTGCCCCCCGAGAGGTTTTATTGCGCACCTTCGTGAGAGATACCGGGGAAGGTGAAGTGCAGAGGGGCGATGGGGTCGGTGTGCAGGCACACGCAACCCCAGTGGGAACAGACCCCGAGCAGGCATCCATCCCCGTGAGGAGCCCTAGGGAGGTGGACCGGGAGGGGGCAAGAGCAGGGTCGCTGGGAACGCTCTCTGCTCCTTTTCACCTCTGCCTGACACATGGCGGGAGGGATGCGCTTGCTGGTTTTCTGGAACAGAATTTGGGATGGATGTTCCTAGGTGAGTTGGAAAGTACTTTTTTTTTTTTTGCCCTCCTGCCACTCTTGCCCATCCAGCTCGGGGCCAGGAGACGAGGGGTAGGCTCAGCAGCCAGCGCACCCCCCAGGTGCTGCAGATCTGGGCAGAAACAGCTGTTTCCTCTGTAACTTCTTAGGCAAACCTGCCAAGGGCCAATTTCTGTGCGCACTTGGGAGAAGGGATGTTCCAATCGGTGGGGCAGCACCGAGCATCCCTGTAGCATAGCAAGAACGACAAACAATAAACCCATCGCAACTTGAAGCCTGCACAGCTCAGCAAGCAAGTGGGGGAGCGTGAACGATGCAGCCCCTTGCAGGTGCTTTCTGCTCCTTTCCTGGACCCAGAGGAGGCCTCCTCGTGCCAAGCATGTATGCAGAGAGCACAGCAGGGTACAGCAGATTGTGTCTGATCCCCCACCTCTGCTCAGGCTCAAATTGCATCTGGTGCAAAAAGGGAAAAATGGATGGTGAGGTTCATGCCTTGCATCGCTGGACCACCAGCAGCCTCAGACAGGGCTAGGGACAGGGGCCATGTAGCAAGTTGGGAGATGGGTGAACAGAGACAGCAGGACAGGATCCTTGCAGAAGGGAGGCCATTGTTACTCCAAAATGTGGTATCTTGGTAGGAGATTATGGGGAGATCAGCCTCAGGTAATACAGAGGGTTACAGGGCAGGAGGGGGGACACTGGCAAAGCCGTATGTGACAGCTTGTGTCACATCTGCTTGCAGCCGTGCTTGCTGCCAGTTCCCTTCCCTCTGTGCCTTAAAGCAGGATGCGGGGGCCAGGATCGCTTTCATTTGGTGCCTGCTCCATGGCTCCCTGGAAGCTATCCGTTAGCAGGCACACCTGGGACACAGCCCATATGTAAGCGCCAGCGGCTGCACTCGGGCTGTGCCAGGCTGGTGCGAGGCCAGGGAGCCCCGTGGCCGTGATTCCTGCCCTCCATCCCTCTGTCCCTCCCAGGAATGACTTCAGTATCACTTTCGGGGCACTTCAGTCTGCACTGAATTAAGGCTCTGCAGGGCAGTTAATGTGCAGAGGTAGAGGCACTGACCAGCTAACGTGTACTATTGGGTATTTTGGGAATCAGATGAGACCAAATTAAAGCTTTTGGCTTCTTTGACATTTTCCGTGTAGTAATAATAATAATAATTTACAATGATTGATAAACCATTTAGGCAACCTTGCAATCCTAAAGCAATTAAATCAGCTGACAGAGCACAGCCGAGTTTCAGCCACCTTTATAGCAAAGGACCTCAGCCTGACTCACAAGACACTTAGCAGCCATGGGATAGAAAGTAAAGCAATTGGGCTGAGGACACGTGCTCCCATGGCAAGGATTTTTTTAATGATAGAGGCTCCCGCACCTTTGGGCTTTGTTTCGGTGTCATTTGGGAAGACTGTTGCCTAGGGAGCTGTACAGAGCTGTATAATGCAGCTGAAGTATGCAAGAGAGAATAGACTTCCACAATCTACAGCCCTTAAATTCATTCCTTCTGTGGTTTGAGAACATCTTTCTGACTAGTGCTTGTGTCCTCTAATGGCATCTTCCCTGCAAGAGTGTCCAAGGTGGTACTGGAGAGCTCAAGGCTGCATCACTGGTGTACCCAGCATCCTTTCTTCTTGCCTGTGAAGAATCACTAGAGGTGCCTTCTGGCAGGGAACTTACCTTTTCTTCAGCAGCAGGCCAGGAGATGTCCTTAGTGTCTGAGAGCAAAGTCGTACCTAGCAGGAAGCTTGCTGGCAGGAGCCTGGAGTGGATTCACTCCAGCTATACCCCTGGATGACTTTCCTCACCTCTTCACCGTGACAATCACCTTGTGACACTGCCCTGCACATACACCCCTGTTTCTCAGTGTCTTTATAGCTCTTGCCCTCACTGCCCCTCTCCCCCAGGCACAGTCACCTCCAGCTTCCCACCAATACCTCGGGAGACAGTTGCTGTTCCAGCCGTGAGGAGCCACCCCACAACTGCATCCACCTCCCAGAGCTTTTTTCCGAGGTGTCGTCTTCCTCTTCTTCAGCACTCTCCATTGTCTTTCCTGTTCCCAATATTTGGGAGCAATAAAGAGATCTCCTGACATATGCTGCAAGCCTTCATATGCATGCCTACAAGGGATGAGATATTTGATAGACTCCAAAGATGCCCTTTACTGAGCATGCAAAATTGCTCTGGGAAAGCTCTGCAATTATTCTGCAGGATGTACACAGGAAAGATGATATCTGTCCCCTTCCTCCTTGTATTTAATTGTTCCTAATAAAAGAAGCAGCCTAAAAAGGTGGTAATAAGTGAGACTGGAGGCTGGGTCCTACACACCTGCAGAAGTCTAGATTTGCTCTGCCCTTTTTGCTCTTGGTCTTTCTGTCTAATAATAAAGCATTATGCTCGTCTGCACCGCTTCTCATCCTGAGATCTCAAAGTACTCCGCATACGTGATTAAGAGCGCTCCCTGCCCACATACAGAGCTGTTTGTCAGGATGACTACCCCCACTTTACAAGGGAGACACTGCAGCTGATAGTGTCAGAGCTGAGACAGCCCCAGATCGTCCGTCTCCCAGGCAAGGCCCCTGCATCTCTAAGAAGCACTTGCTGGGAAGCAGCTCAGCCTCACAGGACTGCCATTTACAACCTACCAGTACCATAAGAGACACATAAATACAGGGTGTGGATGAGACCTGTGGCTATTGGCATCCTCATTTCTGGCACAGGCATGACTGCCTAAAGCCCGATCTTTGAAAGGGACGCTGGTCAGACCCCACCAGTTCTTCCAGGTTGGGGTACCTCTCCAAACTGCACCCTGACCCGTGGTCAGTGCACTTATAAAAACTTGGTCCTTTATCCTTTCATGCTGTTCTAAACTGTGCAGGCTCATAATCAAGAGCTTGAAGCCTCTTCTAGCTCACTCTCATGTGACATTAGTTCTCCCCAAGGTCTTTGCTTAAGAGCTCGAATTTATCTACTTTGCCAATGTTCCCAAGTGTTCAATCAACTGCCTTGTTGGCTTCCTCTGCTGCGCAGTGTGGGGAGCTGTCTGAGATCCTTCTCACTGAGATAAAAGCATGGCACTCTGCAAATTCCTCAGATTTATAAAATTTGAGCTAAGTTTCCTCAGGAGACATAGCTTCCCCAGGGCTGTGACACAGAACTGGAATCCACAGCTATGGCACAAGGACCTTTAGATTTTGTTTGCTGTTTGTTTCTCCTCTGAGCAGGTGATGCCTTTAATGCCTGATGCACATAGAGAGATTCATTAAGATGGGGCTAGTTAGCTCAGGGAGACAAACGAGGAGGAACATTGGGGTGAAAACCAAAGCAATCAACAAGGCAGAAGAAAGAGAATGAATGCTTCTTTACACAGCTTTTCTGGTAGAGGAACTGGATTGCATTCAGGAAAATGTGAAAGGTAGCAATTTGATTATAAAATTAAGTATTTTCCTATGCTGTGTATAGTGACATGTGGAACTCGCTGCTACAAGATGCTGCTGGTGCTGAGTGTAGGATTCAGGAAAAGGGGAGACATTTTGATGGATAGGAGATCATTCATCACTGGACAGGACAGTCCATTTGAAATAGATCTAAATCTTCAGGCTTCAATCTCTCACAATTGTCTAGCGTAGGATTTCTTGTGCCTTTCAAAACCCACAACATTGATCAATGTAAGAGACAAAGGAAAAAAGGAGAGAGACGTGTTCAAGTGAAGATCACTGGGGCATATTTTCATTTCCATGCAGAAGCAAAAATATGTGGTTTTCAGCCTGTGTGCTGACACTTAGCTCTCATAGGTTTGGCTTTTGTCAGTTGGAGCAGGTTCAGGTTAAGTTCTGGTGAGATTTGAGCTGGTCCAGTGGTGCTTACACTGCCACTTCCTCTGCCTGTGCTGCTGTGGATTTTAATAGAATGCCAGCATCCTGGCAACTTTGTGTGGTGCTGGTTTATGAATAATGCTGCATTACAAAAGAAAATGGTATTATCCTATTCTTTGGATGTTACCCCTTGGCAGTGAGAGCAAGGGCATTTATTCCCAGTACAGCCAGCCTCTAGCCAAGCAAAGTGCTGGGATTGCTTGGAGCTGAAAAGGGTTAGCAGTCAGGCAGTCTCGGCTCTGGATAAAAGATTTTAGAGCGGCAGCGTTGTCTCATTCTGTAAGTTCACAGTGGGTTTGCGTGTGGGAGTACAGGGCACATGGCAACTGCATTTTGCTAGCAAAGCAGGATTGGTCCTTAGCAGCCCTTGTGTGGGAGAACTTGGAGGAAAAAACAAGGACCAGGCCACAGTAGCTTGCAGACCCTGCTACCCCTGAGGTGATGCTCCCCATGCAACATGGCAGGGCGGCCTGGCTCCTAAATACACTGTTTCTAAGGGCAGGGGTAGAGATGCAGTATTAGCAACGTCCTTTGTGTCCAAAAAAAATCTCCTGGTACCTCTTGCTAGAAACAGCACAGTTGATCCTTACCTGGCAGGAGTAGAAGTTGCTGGCTCCTCTTTCATGCCCCAGTCATTAAAGTAGGATAGTTAATATCTGTCTCACCCTGAGCCTTACTTATTCTGAAAGCATGCTAAAAAACAGCTGTAAGGGATTATTTCTCCTGTGACTGTCAGATTTAATTTATTATTATGGTAATGTCCATAGCTATGGGTCAGGCAACAGTGCTGGGCTCCAAAGCCCTGGCTATGACCACAGGAGCAGGACTGCTGTTCACTGGGGCAGAACTGCACAAAGTGCCACCTCAGAGATGAGTGCTGGGTAAGCCTAAGTGGCATCAAGGGATCTTGTCCTCTCTGCAGTGCCGGGGTGCCTTCCTCACTGGAGGTAGTCCAGCCTAGTTCGTTCATTGGGTCCTCCCCCTCCACTTTCTCCCAAACAGATTGACAGGGTGATCTTAGCTTTCTCCCTCCTGCTACCCCATCCCCTGGATCCTTCCCTCCTGTGGCCCTTCCTCCAGCCCAGATCCACACAAAGGTGAAAAGGAAGGAGGTGCCGATGGCTTTCCTGTATCTGCCAGCTTCCCTCTCCACCTCTGACGTGAATGAGGCCCTTCATGTGCTCCTCTTGAGCAAACACAGATGCTTTTGTTTTACGGGCTGGTGGGACGGGATGGAATTAATAAATCAGAGCGCCAGTGCTGTGCTGCCACATTCCTGCAATTTTAAGGCAAGATCACACACAAAAAAGGCAAAAGCAAAATAGGCAATCTCTTCAGAGAGAGCTCAGATGCTTTGACTGTGCCTCCTGCTTGCTGTCCCACTTGGTCTCCTGCTCCCTCACCCTTGTTCGTTCCTCTTCTTTATCTTGCTCTCTCATTCCCATGAACATCTCTTCTGTTCCTGCTCCTTCCCTCAAGAATCAGTTTCAGTCACACCTTAGTATCTCACCTAGACCCATTTTTCTTCCCTCACCTTCCTTTCATCTATGCTTCCCTTACCCCCACATTACACTAAGGTCTGCCCAAGGCCTGTACATTCAGTTGTGAAGTGCAATGTCCTGCGTGCAAGCCCAAGAGCCAGGAACACCTCAGCTCTTATACTGTAGACTGAAATGTCTCCTTTTATACGTGCTTCCTCCACTCCAGTTTCTCTTCATAAGGAATGTGGTGCTGCTAGAGAGATTCAGTGAATGACTCCGGGAATGGAACGCACAAAGTATTACTGTTCTCCTCTCACACATGCTATTTAACAGTGTTCCTGTGACCAAAACTAGATCCTGCCCCAGAACTTGTAAGCCCTCTTTCTCCTTGAAGGGTAACTAGAAATATTTTGCCAGGCTTTGCTTAAAATGAATTCTTTTGAGCCAGATAGTAAGTTTTTAACTTATCTACTTGGCTACCATCAGGTAGTAAGGGGCTAGGAGAAGATCTTGTTTCTCCCCTATAATTAGCAAACTGTACGTCAGGCTTCAGGAGGGCAATGTGAACCATGTGGTTAGTATAAGCTACTGTCAAGGAGCTGAGACACTTTCTAATCACTACAAGGGTTGTTTTTTCTCTAATGAGCTTAGGCACTTGAAAGTCATTTCCCCAGAGTGCTTACACATTTTTGTGCTTATCTTACCTGTGGGGGAACTGAGGCACTGAAGCAGGTGAAATGAGTTGCCCAGATCCACATACTTACACATAGTTGAAGCCAGAAAAAGAACCAAGAAATCTTGTTTCACAGTTGAGTGCTTTATCCTCTGGCCTCAGAGGAGGCCAGTACAGACCTTTATCTTGTTTAGATGAGCGGATAGTCATTCCAAGAGGACGCTGGGGCAAGGGTATCTCTCTGTACTAATACATGTCTTAATGAGTCCTGTTGCTAAGCGGCTTCAATGATAGATCATGCATCTTCTTCACTAAGCATTGAAATAATTTTTTAATTATTAAAGCTAATATAGAATCCTCAGAAACATCCAAATCTCACAGCAGGGGCTCAAATTAGCAAGCAAACAGAAACCAAATCTTGATTATCCCTGTGCACCTCTACAAAGCTCACAGGCAGGCTGAAGTCAAACAGTCAAACATTAGCCCAGCTGAGCAGTATCTCAAGGCTGGGCTGGGCAGTCAGTGGCAAGCTAGCAAATCCTACTGCTCCAAGGTCTACAGCAAGTTTGTTTCTTCCCTCAGACATGCATGCCAGCTCCTCATCTCTGTGAAGCAACAGGAAAGGAAGTAGGGACTTTAACCACTGACTCCAGGTAGCGGAGGTGTCCCCTGGCAGATCTTTAGAAAGGATAAATAATTTGCATTTTGGCAAGCGCTATCAAGTGGTGGATTTCAACCTGGCCAGCATTTCTCCCCAACGCATTTTGTTTTTTCCCCTTGGAACTGCCTCCTCCATTCTACTCTCATCAACCTCTTGCAGCCTCTGTTTTGTCAGCAGCTAGATATTTCAGGAGCCCTACCTAGTCCAGTCCCCTGCTCTGCCTTATACATCACTCCTCCACTGTGGGATACCAGCATTTCGGGATACCAGCACTTCTTGCACTGTAGCAGCGCCTAGGCTTCTCCATAGCTCCTCCAGTAATCGCAGTGTGTTTCCTGTTCTGGTTAGCAACTCTTGTTTTCCTCAAGCCCACAGCCCTCAGTGGCATGTTATCAAATGATAACAGGAGCTTTCTTTACAGCAAAAGTGAGTAGTGTTCCTAACGTTCATCTTAGGAGTCTTGGAGCATTGAGGAAAACACAACAAATCTCTTATTACTCAATATTCGCAGCTCCATTACAAGGGAAGACACAGGACACTGCTAAGCACTTTGCTAAGATCCAGTCATCACTACTGACCTCTATTCTAAGAAGACTTTTGTGGGTAAACATAGTTTACCTCAAAGTATTATTTGGGAAAGGATAATTTAAAATTGCCCTTACCGCCTCCAAGAGCCTTTGTGCATGGCACTCCCTTCTCTTGTCATCCTCTTGAGACCAAATCCAGTACTGTTCATGTATCTTGACCAGGCTCCCCACTTGCACTCCCAGTCACATTAGCTTGCTAGACAAACTCTGCACACTTCATTCCACCTAGTAGTGTCTTCTGCAGAGGACCTTTGTGGCTCTTCTGTCAACACCCGCTTCCATTCAGCGGTAGATGAGCTGTCATCAGCAAGTTCTGTTCATAGTCCAGCAAGCCAAGCCATGCTTGGATTGTAGCATCCTGGAAGTCAAACCAAGTCCTGTAGCTGTTAAACACTGGCACAAAATAGTCACCAGGCATGACTTCTGCTCTTTTGTACACCCTTCTGCATCACACTTACCAGACAGATAAAATCTGATACTAGGTATTTCTCTCCTAACCCCAACCTGAGTCCTGACGTGAGCATCAGGAAAAACACAAATGGCTGAGAAATTAGTTACAGCAGCAGAACTAGGAAGTCAAATTTTTCCTTCTTCTTCCCCAAGAGGTTTTAGGATGTCTTCCCTGCCTAGGAACTGTTGCTGGCCCTTCAGGAGTATTTTTTGCAGAGATGGTAAGGGATGGAAGTAGTTCACAGTGCATGTGGGAAGCTGGGAATGCTTCATCTGGTTTGTTACCTCCACAAATGTCCTCACTGAGAACTGCTTTTGGCCTCATCCTGCTATAGCTCAGAAACACCAAGTTGTCTGTTGTGCTGAGGACACACTTACAAGACAACCATTGACAGAAGACTGGCATACCAGGCACCAGTCAGAGGTGCAGGGTGTGTGCACACTTGCAGGTGCTTGGGGAGGAAGTGGGTGGGAGCAACCATAGTAACATCATCCAAAGGTTAGCCCAATGTGGGTAACACTCAGCATCCCTATGCTGAGAGAAGGCTAATAATCACTTGAAGAAGGAAATTTTACTGCAGAAAGAGAGAAAAGATTGTTCAACAGTTACATAATGTATAGAATCTGGTTAAGGACAAAGACTGTGAAAAGCAAACAGAAGTGTGTTCTAGGAGCAGTTCCTTGTCCAGAAAGGACAAATTGGACCCCTGTTTAAAGGCATTCCTGAATTTCTAGAGATCCAGTTTCTAGTGCTGCCGCTGCCACTTTCATCAGCATCGCTGTCTGTAAAGCTGTACAATAACTAGAGGGTGCTTTCCTTCCCGCAACACAAGAAGAGCGCCAGATTCACCCCCAGAACCAGGAGAGATTCAGATCCACCTCTAAGGTTTACAGCAGCAGCCCATTTCTTGTTTCAGTGAGAGACTACTCTTGGTCTGCCCTGATGTTTCAGGCCAACATTATCTGCCTTTGAAGTAAGCTCAAAGGGCTCTCAAAATGCAGAGAAGTGTTAAAAAAAAAAACCCTAGTTCATCTTTCCTCTCCAACCAGAAATACTTATTCCTTAGTTATTCTGCCCAAGGCCAACTGGCAGTCCATGCATGTAGAAGGGAGGTAGGAAGGACAGCAGCCCTGAGTGCAGAGATGCAAGAGCTGGGGAGAGGCATCTCCCAGTGTTTTCTTGCTGGTATTTGTGCAAAGATCACGCTCCAAGCTCAAAGGACAGACAGAGCATATAACTTACCAGGCTTGGAGGGTAGCATCAACTCCTTATTGCTTCCAGGTCTTGAGCAGCGTGAAGCACACAAATTCACAGATAAGCTCACGAGTACAATACAGCATAGGCTGAAAAGAAGGTTTATAGACACCACATGCAAAGAGCACTTTCAGCCCAGGTTACTTTCACGTTCAATTAAGGAGCACAGCAGAGAGCAACCCCTACACGAGCCAAGCCCTACACATGGGCTTTGAGACAAAGCAGGGGTTTTTCTTATGCCACGAGTTCATCTGCTCAGTTCCCTCACAGCCTTTCTTGCCTTCCCAACAAAGAAGCCTCTTACACATTAACAGTGCAAGACATGGAAGAACAGAAACCAGAACATACACCTTTTCTTTCTGGTACGACTGTACTGTTGTCAGAAAGGGGCATTTGGCTTTTGCTACTCCTCAGCTCCATCTGTTTGCCCAAATGCATCCACTGTGTACTTTTTCTACAAAGAAAAACTTACTTCTATCACGATGCAGGGTTATCCTCTGGCAGCTGCTGCCTACGTTAGATATTTCAACTATTGATCTGACTGCTCCCCTGGCATTCCCAGAAGGTGGGAATTGCATATAGGTCTCTTGATCTCAAATGCCCTGGCACCTAATTTGGATGTGGCTTGCCTATGATCTGGAGTCAACAGCTTCTCTGTGAGAACACGGAAGGACAGTAGGACAGCCTCAGCAGGACACTGGCCTTTGCCTTCCTGCCCCTTCTTTCCTTCGCGCCCTTCCTCCCTTTTCATTTCAGATGCAGAGGGCAGGAGAATAAACACTGTAGTCTTCTGACTCTGATTTTCATTCTGGTGTTTCTTTTAATCAAGCCCAAGCTATACAGACAAGCTGTGGCATTTAAGGTACACATCAAGCAGTGGACCATAACATCTATCTATTGCAAAAGACAATTCTCTAGGTGCCACTTTATTTTGCCTTTCTACATTTGTTTTTAAAAGTGTCTGCATGACACTTGGATGCCGCACAGCAAGTGGCAAATCTAATGAGTGCTGATGATTTATCTGGAGGAATAAATCAGAATTAGCATTTTGGACCATCTCAGCTAGGTACGGAGTGAGCATATTTCACACAGCTCAGAGAACTGCAACAGCAAAAATGTCCATCAAGGAGACCAAGTGGTGTTTCTCCTCTTTCCACTTCTCACTGAACCAAGGCCTGCGTGATGTGATGGCATCAGCGCTGGACAGCATCCACTCTGTGCTAAGCTGTGAAGCTGCCACCCATGAAAACATTCTGCCCCAATTTGCTATTTGCACGATACTTTTACTGATCACATAATTCAGCCAGCATTCCCTAAGAAAAACTCCAGGGGATTGTTGCCCGTACACCGCACGGATCTTCTACCCACCGTTGTTTCCATACAATAGTAGGTCTGGACTCTGATTCTTCAGGCTGCCAGCACACATATGTAACCATTAAAATGTCAGTATTTCCACAGGCTTCGAGAAGACAGTGGACATCTTTAGCTACATCTGCCTTTTAAATGGCATCGTTGCTGTTCCACTCATTTGCAGTGATTTCAGCCAGAGCAGCTTCTCCTTTGGTTTCTTTTGCCCTCCCTAGGAGTAACCAGGAAGTCCAGCAGGGAAAAGCATTTTGACATTGCCTTTGAAAGCAGGAGGAAAACAAGCTGTCTAAGTCAATGAAGGGTGTGCATTAGTGATAGTATGTTCCTCTGGAGGTCTGCATTTGATGTCATATTGACACATAACTAAGATCAAAGCCTGTGTCTGTATCCTGGCTGCTACCAGATGAACAGCATTGGCCTTTGGGCCCCATATCTTTACAAGGAGCTTTTGATCAGCATGGTTTTTTTTTCCTCAAACAAGCACCTGTGCAATGTAATTATCCATCAAATAATGCCTAGTGCCTTTTTCTCTGAAAAAGTAATTCCTCTCCACCTTTGAAAATACTCTGGAAGCAAATACTATTGGTTTTTCCTTTCTGCTTTTGTAAGAAACCTGTAAAATGACAGCTCCCACTCCTGCTGATCAGGCATCAGCTGTTAACTCGGTAGGGAAAGCTCTGGATGAAATGTACAGATACTTTGGAACAAGCCAGTATTGTTTTTGCTTCCTTATAATTTTTTTGCGTCCTCGTAAAAAAAGAAAGCTTTTTTTTTTCTTTTGGATAATGCAGATATTGGGCTGATTCACACTGATACATTTGGAATGATTATTCTGTAATAGTCATCAGCATCTATAAAGGTCTTTGGTTCTGCCAGAGCTCAGCAGCAGGGGAGAGAAGCTGGTATTTGAATAAGCCCTTGGCTTCCCTTTCAGAAGAGGGTAACTCCAAGCATAGAGGTCTCTCAGGAGAGAGCTGGCTTTCTCAGGAGACATCTGGTACCTTCTGCTTCTGTTTTGGCCTGAGCTGCCAATCTTTCTCCAGGTATCCCTGGCACCCCTGGATTACAGCTCTGCAGCATAGGGAAATTGGGATGGGGCAGATGACTGTGTCCCTCTGAGTCACAGCCCAGGGGATAGGAAGGCGGTGACAGGTCGCATGGATCGATTGTGAATGACATTTGGGTCTGGGCTGATTAAAAATAGCCTGGTATAGACCTCCTTTTGCAGGCTCCAGAAGGCTCACTGCATAGCTGGGCTTTGCAGCCAAGTTCAAGGTCTAGTCTATATCCGAACTGGGTTATCTCCATTCCTGCTGATAGCCCAGATAATGCCTGGATACCCTTGATCTACCTGGAGATAGCAGGCTGAGCCATGCGCTGTCTCAGAAGTATTGGGTCCTGCGGGACCCAGCCAGCAGATTTAATTAGCTTTGTCAACGTTTCGTTTTTGTTTTCTGTTGAAGCTTTTCTGCATTTATTTTTTAATTTCAGAACAAAGCTCTGTATAAAGCATCACCCTCCCCCACTCCCAGCTGTGCCCAGCTGTTTACAGACCAAGGTTGGAGGAAGATGCTTTACTTGGGTTCACACAGGCAGCGGAGGGATAGGGGAGTGCACGGCATGTTCCCCAAGAATGAGCCTCATTGCTAAGCTGAAGTAACTGCAGTCCCATATGGTGAAGGGATTGGAGCTGGCAGGGAGAGGATGAAGCCTTTCTTTACATCTGAGGAAGAAGCGCGGGGGCTTGGGAAGAGTGGCTGTTTCACTGGGAATGACTCACTTCCCAGGGAAGTTGTCCCTGCAGGAGCCCGCACACTCAGTGACAGTGTAGATGGGGCTGAGCCTTGAAACCCCACAGCTGCTGGTAGCTCCACTCATCCTGCCCTGGGGAAGGACTTGGCTATCCTTCCCCGTATTGTTTTATTATTTGTAGTTCTCTGTTTTTTGTCTCTCCAGGGTGCTCAGTTAATTTTGCCTTACCCTCTGTCCCCATGGGCGGTAGGGGAGTGCTCACCTCATTCAGATGGCAGGAATTGCTTGCCCATAGCCACTCACAAGGTCTGTGGCAGAGGGACAATTAAAATCCCGAGCAGAAGAGCACCTTTCCACCTTTGGACAGGACCACAGCAGCCTGCATTGCCTGTGCTACTGAGAGGTCAAGATTCCAGCTGTGGGTTTAGGAAAGAGTCTAGAAAAGGGTCTAATGATGGAACTTCAGTGTTCCATCATTAAAATATCCCCTTCCTAGAAAAAAAACACAACTCTTCCTTCTTTTCTATTTCCTTTGCTTTTCAGCCACGCAGTTCCAGCAGTGTTTAGAGGAGAAATTGCTACTTATTAAGCAGAAAACCAAATCTCCCTTTTCCCCTTCTGTTTCCCACGCCTACAAGAAATAGACCTGAATGTGAACTCTCAGGCGCTGTCCTTTAGAGCTAGCCCGTCTTTCTGTCGTACATCAATGCCATTCCTGCAGACCTGTCTCGGGGTCAGAGGAGTCTCACTGCTGAGAAATGTCCTGTTGTGGCTGTGTTTGCACAGTAATTACCCCTGCTTATCCCAGAGCAATAACCCATTCCACCCACTTCTGTGGTTCCTTGAATCCATCCTCCCACTTTATTGTGCACATCTTGAACAGGCAGGAGACTGCCCGGTGAGGGGGAACACTGCAGCATCTTAGCATGTCTCAATTTTAAATGGTATTGAAGTTTCGGCTGAAGGCTCTGATGGGCCTGAGGGAATGGGGGGAGAGGGGACAGCAGCTTCTTGTGGATTTCAGCAAAGCAGAGATGGAGCCCTTGCTGATCACCACAAATACCGGCGCTGCCATGAATTATGCATTCCTTGTTTAAAGAGAGGTCGCTCTCATCAATAATTGAAAGCTCCCTGCTCTGCCTTCAGCATCACATCTCCCACACCGGGAGTTAGGGAACTCATGAAATCTGTATGGACTTCCTCAAGGTGGCTAGGGGCTGAAGCAAAACACAGGCAAAACAAACCAAAAACCCTGCTGACAGTTTTGGTGCGTGAAATTAAGACTCATCTGCACCTGCCAGCAGCTCTGCTCCAGTTCTGCCCCTCACACCTTGTCCCATTCCACCCACTTCTGCCCCTCACACCTTCTCCCCTCTCCACGCCTCACTCAGGGTACACACAGAAGGGTAGGCTTGCAAACATGGAACAAACCAAGATTAGGGGATGTTTCTCAAAGCTTTTGGCTCCAATAGCTGAGGCTAGTTTGCTTTGGGTGCTTGCCTAGAAAATCACTACAGTGGATGGCAGGATGTTCCCAGGGGACGGTTTGAACTGTGAAATTTGTCCCTCTGGGAAGCTAATGATCTTTAGAGTCTGTGTTTAAGACTACAAGCATACAGTCCTGGGGCTAGAGTTGGTCCAACATTCAGGGTCTTGTAAGCCTGGCTTAGACGGGCTGGCTGCCCTTAACCAGAGGCTGCAAAATCATCTTTCTTGCAGAGCTAACTTTTCAAAAGGTATGGTTCTCATGCTGAATCAGGCAGGTGGAGGGCAGAACTGAAACCTCAGAACAGAACTACCAAAGCCTGTCTGATCCTAACTGTTTCTGAGTTAACAAAGAGGATGCCAATTGAGCAGCTTTTGGGCAGGGCTACAGGAAAATTGCAGGCACCTGAACTCACATGTCAGCCTTATAATCCCCAGTCAGCTGGGCCTCTCTCTAACTTTGACCTTTCTCTACCATTCACCCAGCATGTCACAAAATCACAGAATCATTTAGGTTGGAAACAACCTCTAGGATCATCTAGTCCAACCTTCATTGAATGTCTCCCTAACCCCTTGACCATGTCTCGAAGCACCACACCTACCCGTTTTTTTAACACCTCCAGGGATGGTGACTCTACCACTTCCCTGGGCAGCCTGTTCCAATGGATAATCACTCTTTCAGTAACGAACTTCTTCCTGATATCCAATCTAAACCTCCCCTGGCGCAACTTGAGGCCATTACCTCTCGTCCCACCTGGGAGAAAAGACCTTTCAAACTACTCTGCAACTCAGGGAGAAAGTCACGTCTGTGACCCTTTAAAGCTGTAGCTAAATGGTGGGGCTGCCTGGGTTATTCTCCAGCCTGGGAAGCCTTATCCCTCTCCCAACATCTAGGCTGTCTTGCCTGTAACAAATTGTACCCTGTTGGTAATTAGTGAACAGCAGATGAAGGAATCAGTCACATGTGATGCCCTGAGCCTCAGCCAGATCTAGCTTGTCTTCAGCATTAGTCTGGGACATCCAGGCTGGGGCTTGGGCTTTCCCCCTGTACATTTCTCTTGTTCTTTTCTCCTGAATCCTTTCAGATGAATGCTCCCTGCATCCACACATGAGCTTAAATGGAGACTGGATGGTGTTGTGTCCTGGGAATTGAGAAGTCTGACAAAGCAGCGTGAAGTGAGAGTAGCACGAGAAACATTTTGTCCTTATCATACTCAGCTTTGTGCTCTGTGTGTGAGTGTTTGTTTATTTTTTAATGGAGAACAGAAGATTGATGGATGAAATTAAGAAGAGGGATGTATAATTGGAAAACAGCTCAAGAAGGCTACAGGCAGCATATTGAAGGCATCCATCAAACATCCAGCTAATGTTGTTAAGCATGCGTAACGCAAACAAGGGCTGCAGGAGACACTAGGAAAAAAAGAAAAGGGAAGAGAAAGGGGAATAGGCAGGACAGGGGAAATAGTGAGGGAGGAGAAGGGCCAGCAAGAGAGTACAATTAGTAATATTTGTATTACAGGCACATCCAAAGGCTCCTGTTGGGATCATTGCCGGACTGTACAAGCGCATTAAGAGAGAGTCCCTGCCCTCTACAGCTTAAACCCAGGAATTACGGGATGATCGCTGGAGATGGGTTTAGATGATCACAAAGTTTTCTTCTGATCTTGAATTTCATTTAATAGGGTCTACTCTGAATGGGCGTAAAGGAAGAAGGAAGGTAGCTGGTTGGGCCAAGAATACATACAGTAATGCCTGGCAGCCAGGCATGCAATTAATCTGAGCCACTTAGGGGACTTTGGTTTTAATTATAAAAAGTAGGTAAAAATATGTGCAGTAAACCTCTGTAAGCCCCACTGGGGCCATCAGCAGGCTACCCAGAGGCACTGGCATGCGACTAGGTTTTGATGATATATTTTCAAAAGGATGGGCTGATGCTTTAATGGACCACTTAGTGGGAAATATTCCATGCAGGGTGGACATGAGAAAATGCAAAGGGCCTTTGTGTGGGGAAGGAGAGAAGACAAGGGCTAAAATTATTAGTAGGCCACAGGATTCCTCTAGTCCTGGAAACAGGGAAGAAGAGAGACTCCTAAGGACTGAGAAAAGGCAGGTGAAAGATGTAAAGGAACAGGAGAGCACAAGCATGATGGATGCAGGGGACGGCAGTAGGGGAGAGAAGGTAATATTTTAAAGGGAAAATGAAGTTTTCTAAGACAAATTTTCCGAAAACAGGGTTAAAGTGAGCTCCTCTGTGAGGTTCACAAGTGACCTGGTGCTTTACCTGGTTTAACTTCTTCAGCACTGCAAGCTTTGGAAAAGCAATAGAGAGAAGGTGTATGCAGAAATAAAGAGCAAGGAGCACCAGGGGAGTTGCACACACAGACAGCATCTCCCCTTGTCTGCAGTGTTCAGGAAGCATTAACGGGCTGGCTGTGAAGAGGAGGAGGAGAAAGCACCAGAAAGGGAATTCATTAAAGCGCTTCTAACTCTGATCATTCTCCTCTTTGCTCTCTTGGTAACACAGCTGCCGCTGCCACCTCCTCCTCTCCTTCCTTCCAGAAGCGACCTGAGTTTGCAGCAGTGGCAGGCCCACTGCATAGAAACTATGCCTGTATAATTAAGGCCTTTTGTTAAAGGGAAAAAACACTGTCTGCTTGACTCTAGTGCAGGGACATTTGTAATTGCAAGCATACTAGAGGAAGCAAGGAGCTGTGATGACCTTGAGCCAGAGCCTGAGTGGACTTAGGTGTCTTCTGCCACTGTTATGAGCCCTCCTTGGATTTCTTTGGTGGCTCTGTTCTCACCACTCTGAATGACAGGAAGCTTTTCTCTGAGCTGCTACACTGGGAAGGGATTTCCTGCAGGGGAAACAGCCCTTGGTATGGGTAACACCATCCTGCCTTGCGTCCAGCCTAGATCTGTACCTTACCAAACACCAACGCCTTCAACATTAAAGCTGGAAGGAGAGGTCCTTCCTGGCATCACCAAAACGCTCCTGTGTGCCCCCAGCCACACAGGTTCATTGGCCCACTTCTTCATCAGTTTTCCATACCTTGAAAATAGAAGAATGGGCACCATGGTGTTTCCTGAATGAGGAGGTAAGAAGCATTAGAAACAATCACCACAAACAGTTGGTTTGGGGAGCAGTGGAGATAGGTTCCCTTGAGGGATTGTTCCCGTGTAGTATCGTTGGTGTCTAACAAAGAATGAGCTTATGTTGCAGCAATTTCCCTAACAGGGCTTGTGAGTATCCACTTGCCTGCCAGGAGACTTGCTGAGACACGTTAGTCTTCTGTCAGATTTGGCTGAAATGGATTGGATAGTTATTGGCGGTAGGAAACTGATGAGCCCTGCGATTGCATAATCTTTGTTTTTTCAGGACACCAAGGTAAAATGTCATGGCCAAAATTAAAGTTGAGTCCTAAAAACATCCCAGAGGATGAATTTAGAATAGCATCCCCTAATATCTTCCAGGAGTACCATGTGGCTGCTGTCACTGCAGAGCTGAGCCCTTTTGGCCCAGCGGTCATGTTTCTCCTCACACAATTCTCTAAGGCTGCAGCAAGGCAATCCTTACCCTTTGGACAGATGAGGAGCCACTGAGCCCAAATCCTGAGCAAGGAGTTTCCTTTGCACAAAATGTGCCTATCTATGTCCCTTTGAGGATCTTGGTTTTAGACAACTAGCCTTCAGTACACCTAGGAAATCTCTGGCAGATAAGGAAATAGCCAAGCTATTTGAATGTCCTTTCTATCCTTTGTATCACTGTGATGCCATCACTCTCTTCCCTCAAACTGCCTTCAGCCTGAAAGAGCAAGAGGGCCTGGTGGGCTTGTAGTTTTCCAACAGAAATCTCTGCAGGAGGCTAATGAAAGTTTTATGCTCCCTTTAGCCTCCTAAGAGCATCGCTGTGGTAGCAAGGAAGTCCACCAGGAGAAGTATTTGGCATCAGAAAAATAATCTCAGAGGAAACAGACTACAGATGTTACCAGGAGGGAGGGGGGAATAAAATCCATCTATCAAACATCAGGCAGCCCGCTTGGAGTGATAGCTGAAAGTTCTCAGATGGTAACAAGTAACTTTGCTCTGTAATCTTCAGTGTTTCCATGGGCTGCCATTCTGCAGCAACAGAAGTGGCTCCCTCTTTCTGGAGTGCTGCTTTTGTTGCCTGTGTGTAATAATAGTATTGGGAGATTTCATACCCAGAAAGGGACCAAAACAGAAGGTAGGAGTTGGAGGAAAATGTTCCTAACGGTGCCAGAGCTATACAGAAGGCAGCACATGCACTAGGCAAGCCCATTTGATGCTGGACTTTCTGAAGTCATTCTCTGGGACCTCATGCTTATATGACTTACTACACACAGGCCGTTAGGGGTCTTTCAAACAGGTGAGCCAGCACTGGGATCTCATCACACTATGACTTTACACAGGGCCGAGTTATATTACTGAACAAGTGGTCTGCAATAGGCATCCAAGTATTTCAGTCTGTATTTTCCAAACCCATTGTTGATGTTGGATAATTTGTTGAAGGCATGGCTACCTTGAGAAGCCAAGGATCTGATTTCCAGACAGACTGACGGCTTATTAACCATGTTAGCTAGTGGGAGCTGGAGGTGTTCAACAATTGTGAAACATCAAGCACAGCACTACCGTAGCTTGAACTATCTATAAATAAGCCACACCCTGTTGTTTATTATTCTTGATATTTTTGCCCTATGTTTTTCTTTTCTTTTAGTTCCTCTCACCTTATAGAAGTTTTGAAAACAAATGTTAACTGTTGCTATTCTCAGATCTCGTAATCATGTATATTACAGAAATTCTAAGAAAGAAATCAAAGTATTCTGAAGTCTCTGATTTAAACTAAATGCTGCAGTGGTCAAACACTGCAAGCCAGAGAGTAGAAAGGGATGTGAAATAATTAAACTTTGAGTAGGCATCACCAGTACTGTGGAATGACTGAGGCAGAGATTTTGCAGAAAACTTAGTAGGTGATAGCATGCATCCCTGATTGCCTCAATGCATCTACATAAAGAGGATGAATTAAAGCTGCAGGAGTGAAAAAGATGCTGGCTATCTTGAAGATGCCTGACATTTTGTATTTTGTCCACTTGCATATGCAGGAACACAAATCTTGCACACAATTTTAAAAAATTCTACAAAAGAAGCAAATTAAATGGTCATCACAAGCTCAGGAATAAACATCAGCCCAGAGAGGGGGTAAGTAACAGTATTCTCTGGCTTCAGAGTCAGCAACATGAACCTAAGTCAAGGACAGTGGGTTCATCATGGGGCACGTTCTTTTTAGCAACATAAATAGATAAAAGCTTCTATTCAATAGCAGAGGAATTGGCCATGGCAGCTGGATAATGCTTCAGACCTACAATGTTAATGGGGTTCCTTGTAAAGCTATACTTAGACAAGCGCTTTGCTGGATTGGGGCCCAACATTTATCATGCCTCCCTCCAAGCAAGCCAAGCTCAGTCTGTTAGTTTGGCCTCCAGACTTACTGTCCTAATGTTTCTGGTGATTGATATTTCAAAGACCACTCTTTTTTCTGCTCTGAAAGGTAGAGAGATGCCTGGGCATTGGAAGCTCTCTGCAGCATGCTGAGGAGACGTAACCTTCTTACCACGCTCCTGATTGCCTTGCCATGGGCTCTTCTCCTCACCTTGTGGCACCAGTACCCAACCACCCACTACCTCAGCCTGCTGAGAAGTAAGTGCAAGAGTTCTGCTGTTACTGTGCTGATGGTTGTGCTGACTGCTGGTGTGAACCCTCAGTAAGAAATGGTCTCACATGGGATAGGTTAAACAAAGACAAACTTGCCTGAAGGTCCCCTCAAAGTTTGCCTACAACGGGCACACAAACTGTTCTTAAGAGCACATTAAATGTGCACCTTAGGCTGGCTTTGGGGAGATGATGCTGATGTGCTGAGCACTCACTCCAGACAGATGTGTCCCCAGTACTCCCTGGAGAGGAGGCAGTCTGGCAGTTATTGGTTCTCTAACATCTTTCTACTTCTTCTTCTTCTTCTTTCCTTTCTTTCTTCTGCCCCAGAAGAGACAGATGAGAACGTGACTACTAAAGCTCTCCTCAATGGTACATCTGCACTGAGAGAAGAAGGCCTCCCATCATGCATTCGGCAGCAGCAAAGCATAGGGGCAACGCATAAAGTCATTCAGAATTATGTGTACTCCAGGCCTCCCCCATGGTCAGACACCCTGCCAACTATCTTTGTTATCACCCCTACCTACACCCGGCCAGTGCAAAAAGCTGAGCTGACCCGTCTGGCCAACACCTTCCTACATGTACAGAATCTGCACTGGGTGGTGGTGGAGGACTCGCCACGGAGGACCAACCTGGTATCCAACCTGCTGGAGAAGGCAGGGCTCAACTTCACCCATCTCAATGTGGAGACGCCCAAGAGTCTGAAGCTGGGGCTGTCCTGGATCCCATCCCACACCCCAAGGGGGACACTACAGAGGAACCTGGGGCTGCACTGGCTGAGGGACAGCTTCAGCAACACTGCACCACCAGAAGGTGTAGTGTATTTTGCCGATGATGATAACACCTACAGCCTGGAGCTCTTTGAAGAGGTAAGAGCTGAAAAATTACATGCAACAGAAAAGCAGGATGGAGCTTCAAAGCCTCCTAAGGCCAGATGCACTTGCAAAGACCTCTAAGATAGGGTTACCATGTGGACTTACAGCCTCACCTAGGAGACGAGAGCTCTGGCATGCTGCCTAGAGCCCTCACCTGCCCTGCGCTCAGTGGGAGCTGGGTGTAGGGCACATACAAACCTATGGTTATGCAAACACAGTAGACATGCTCTAAAGCAGGGGTCCTCAAACTACGGCCCGCGGGCCGGATACGCCCCGTCAGGGTCCTCAAAGTGGCCCGCCGGTACTTGCAGAACTCCCTGCCCCCCCCGCTGCTGGGGGTTGAGCGGGAACCCAAGCAGCCTCAGATGACTTCCTGCCACTTAATCTGTGCCCCGGCCAGAGCCCGGGTGTGGCAAAGTTCCTTCAGTCCCTTCTGGCC
>JAVSBS010011359.1:0-62461 GCA_033124195.1 Coracias cyanogaster
CTTGTCCTTGGTAAACATCTGTTCTTCCTTACTAGCCATTCTTCTGCTGATAAGTTTGTGATATATGTTACTTTGTACCTGCCAGTTCTATTCTTTATGACTGGAAATGCCTCTGCATATGTTAGTCTTTATTATCTGTTCTAGCCTCCTTGGTTAGTAAATCCATAGTCCCTTTGTTAGGGTGTCAAGGCTCATCCTATTAGCTATTTCCTGTTAGCAATTTAGCCTGTTTTCCTTCAAGTGCTTCATGTTGGTTAGTGTGATGATTTCTTCTATTCTACTTCTGATGTTAATATCCTATTTCTATTCTTTATATCAATAATTATTTCTATTACTTATATCAATGGTAGCCAGCGTTTTTCCCCTTATTGGTTACTGTGATCTTTGTGTGATCACTAGTTAATGTCTGAGAGGCAGGATGTAATGGAGTAATTGCTAGTTCCTTAAAATTCGTTTTGCTAAATGTATTTTAAGAAAACCAGTTTTCAGAGAAGTCACAGATCTATCTTCCAAGAACTAGGGAGTAAATGATGGCTCGTTCCTGCTTTTCCTGAACACCTGTGTTTGCTGTCAGGTTGAATGTACTAGTTTTCTGGATGTAAAAATAAGGCAATCATGAATTTAAAATACGCATATTAGCAGCAAGGGCCTCATCAAGGCCAGAAACCAGCACTAAAGATCCAAAGTGGAATTTTTTTTTTTTTTTTTCCCTTTTCCAGTTTTTTTTTTTAGGAAGGAGAAAGGCAGTTGAGTTTCCAAGTATGCTATTTGAGCTTATAAAACTCATAGCTTCATTTGACGGAAGGGAAAAATGATGTTAGAAAGGTATGAGAGTTGTTTCTGTATTATTCCAGTTGGGAGCCTAACTATGTTCTTCATAAACTACTATAAAATGTTTACACTTCAAAATATGATATACTTGGTTCAGCTATGGTTTTTTGCTTGGTCTTACTTTTAAAAATCACTATACTAATTGATACTGATGCTTTCTGATAAACTAGGCTTTTAGATTGAGGCAGGATTATTTCCTATGGAAGGCTTACATGTGAAAAACTTACTTTTAACGTAATCTCTTTTCTGTTCTATATGGTGGATTTACTTATATCTTTTGTCAGATGTTAGCTGGCAAAATTAAGATAAAATAATGAACGTATTTTTGCATACCAGTGGAGGATAAAGTACAACTCTTCTGGTCATTTTGTCCTTCTTAAAGATTAGACTTTTTAAATATGAAGATGTAGAAAAGCTCCTTTCTGACCTTACATTCACTTGCCGTATTTTTAATGAACATGTACAATGATTTCAAGATAACTTTTAAGGGTCAGATTTGAAACAATCCAAAGAAATCTGTTTTTTAAAAAATGTGTTCTGGAGAGAAACCTCTTCCAGGTCTCTGAAGTGCCTGATGTTGCACATCTGCAAGTTCACATGCACAAACTCTCTAGTCGCGTTGGAGGTTCTGGACCTGGGCGTGTTTTCTACTTACAAAATAGATTAAAAGAGACATTAGCTCAAATTACTTCCAAATTCAAGTTATTTCCAAATCTTATTGCTCAGACCAAGAATGGAGTTCAGCAGTTGTGGAGCTCTACAAAAGATCAATGTGTACATCACTGCAATATATAGGAAGACTGAAGACCAAAGCAAATCTTCCTTTTCCCAGAGTCCCACTGAACATGGTGTGGTCTCTCACGCGAAGGAATAGAATGCATGAAAGTTTTTGTAAGGATTTAAAAAATCAGGAAGAAATATGCCACTCGTTAGAGACAGGCATTACAAAAGGGTTATCCAGATACTGGTAACTGGGCAGTAATAGTGGTGTTAATAGAAGCCGAGTAAGAGCAGAAGCCAAATCACAGATGCTAGAGTAGATCAAATCTGAGAGGGAGCAGACCAGGCTGCCTTACTGCTTCAGAAACACCAAACAAAAGGATTAGTTTCAAAGGCCATGAAAACAAAGACAGAGCTGGCCTCTATAGATTCTGCAATATGAAGTCTTCATTCTCTCTGTGCCTTTGCTTCCATTGTAAAGGGTTCATCCACTGGTGGTGGAAAATATCAGCGGTGTAATTCTGATTCAAAGAAACTGGCTAGCATCTAGTGATCTAGGCAAAAAAAGTCACAAACGGTTTGTCTTTGCCTTGTCATATCTTTGCCCTGGTACCTGGGTAATACCCAGTAGACTTCAGAAGCCTCTGCTCCCGGGAGAATCCTTGAAAATCGAAGAAGAGCGTAGTGTGGCCTTTGGAACAGTTCAGATTTAAAGCACTGGAGGAAAAAGTGATTTCTAAAATTTTATTTCTTTATTTTCCTTTCCTTTCTGATAACTGGAAAGATGTAGGCAAATTTATCTGCTAGCAGCTCACAGGACAGAGAATAGATTTCTTCTTTGATTGGTACCTCAGATGCACAACTACTGCTCGCCAAAATGCAAAGAAGGAACACCCCACCCCCAAGAAATCAATACGCAGCAGGAAAAACAGATAGCATGTTCCCCACTTACAGCTCAGTACGTTCTGTCAATATGTAACACCTACAGACAGGAACCACTGAGTACTTAGGGGAGTTCAGGTGGCATCTCAACCATTAGATGCTGCTTCTGAACTGCCTTTTATCTTCAGCTGGCATAATATAGCGTTGCTTTTATGGTAGGACTGGTTTGCCTAGGCTGTTTCACTTGCGGGAGATTTGCTCTGAGCACAGTAGCTGACAGGCCTGCCTGGGCTGGCTGTGCAGGGTGGAAGCCAAGGTGTGGATTTGTGATGTTCTGTGGGGATAAGGCAGGGAAGGACCTCACCTCTGCACATGCACCAGCCCCAGGGACAGCCTGCGTGCTGCTTCTTTTGAGTCTCTTGAATTGTAGGCTGACTTTTTCACAGTAGCGAGGCTTAGCAGGCCCACCCAATTTTGTCATTTTATGCCAGGTTGTCTGATGTTGCAGAGAGGGAGTCTGTTCCTGCTCTACTTGGAGTCAAGGGCAGAATTCTCCCTGATATCCATAGGAACAAGATGTGTTCCTAAACATACTTCAGTAGTTAGAAGGAAACTTCCTAATAAAGAACCAGACATTACACAAAACATCACACATTGTTCTAGGCTTCAAAGCTCTTAAGAGTAACACGCTTGCAGACCCAGTGCTGCAAGCAACAAATCTCAGGGCATTCCTGGCAGGACTGTGGAGGATTACCAGCTCTCATTCTGCCCTGAGAAACAATCAAGGCTTGATCATGTTACTGATAAAATCCTTTTTATTCTAATGGACAGTAGTCAGGCCCCTTAGATTATCAGGAATGGAATTCTAGAAGCACTGAAGTGTGTCATCATAGCTGTTAGACAAAGGATTTACTATGTCAAGCAGAAAACGCAGTAGGATTTCAATTTACCTGGAGAAGCAAGAGGCCCTTTCCACACTGATGTGGAGACTGTTGGAAGTTATCAGGAAAATGTTGGGCTGCAATTCTGCTGATTTGAGTTCTGACATTTTAGTCAGACTGGTTCCTAACTAAAACTTTTTTCTCTTTCTCCTGGTGTCATCTTACCCTTACTGACATTCCTGTGTTTCACTTAATAGAGGAACCTTTTCAGTTACAGGCTTTTTCTTTGAGAGAAGTCAAAATGAAGTTCCTAGAGCCTGTTGGAGGTAGAGGGTTCCAAAATGTAACTCAGAGATACCTGCAGTTCCTTGCTTGCTTTCCAAAATCTGTATATTCCATTAAATTTCTCACTAGAAAGCCATTTCCTGCCCAAATACAGTTGTCAGGGTGCAAGGAAGTGGTGGTAAGTTAGTTGCTTGAGTCATATAGATTGTCCCTTTGCCGTTTGTGCTGCACTCCCAAACGTGAGAGGTCCAGAGCTATTTTTTCACATAATTTTCGGCTTGTGGTAGTCAGAACACCATTTTCTGTGATTACCGGGAGAAGCATGGTTATCGTCCATCTTGGACTGGTTTGTTTTTGTAGTGAACATTTGGGAGATTTGCATTTTTTTCCCTGTAGTGTCTTAACAGTATCAACATTTATTAAATTCTTATTCACCTACTCCCCTGCCCAACAATTCTTACACTTGTATAAAACAAACAAAAAACCAAAACAAAACCAACTGACAAAAACCCCAAACCAAATTGTGTCTTGTAGAGCATATTGCTGACATGGTTTCCCATTACGTCGCTTCTCAGGTAATTAGTATTTTAACATTCAAAAACATAGGCAAAATTCTACAGAGGGAAGCTTTTCCAAGGAAATTGTGTCCACTTCAGACACTTTATCTTGAATGGCAAATACAAATATTCAATATGCATTAAAATCCAGAATACTGGCATTGTCTTATGCAGTTACAGTTGGGTTCTTTGTTCCTGTCTTGTTTTTTCAGTAATGCCATGGCATGTAATTTGGACGGAAAGCTGCCAAGATAGTAGACTAAACTTTTTGTTTTGCTGAGATAATACATCAAACTTTCTATTCTAAAGATACAAAATACTTATATTTCTAAAGGCACAAAATATCCCAAAATGCGGAACTTGAATACAGAGCTGTTTGACTGATTTACTTGAAAGCTGTAAAAGACAAGACTATAGGCAGAAACGGTGTCAGCCCAAACTTTTATAGTCATGAAGAACTGAACACTATGCAAAATGGGGGAAATATCAAGCACATGTGAATAGAAACCGAACAACATCTTCAGAGGATGGTCTTCATTGCTGTTTTGGGGGGAGGAGGGAATTAAGACTTTCAGTCTTCTAAATATCATATTGTCAGTTAGACCAGCAGTTAAATTCCCATTATAGATATGTGGCACAGGAGCCCTGACCTGAATAAAACACTGGCTGCCTGTCTGGCTTCTTGGGAGGGTTGCTTGCTGACAGATCAGGCTAGAATTGAAAAGTCATGAGAGAAATCAGTGAGTGGCTATTCTCAATCTTGAAGCCACTTTTATGAAGCAAGTTCAATATAATCATGCTTGTTACCTTTTTTGATTGTGTGGAGAGTGAATTCATTGTGATCCTCTTGTAAAGCATTGTGACATGGCAGCATTTCCTTCATTAAGATATTGCTAAAGTTTCATTTTCAGAAATACTATTGGCGGAGAGTTAGAAACTTGGGCTCTAGCCAGAAAATAAACAAAGCTAACTCTGCAGGGAGATTCTATACACGTAAGTTGGAGACTGTGAATTATTACTTTTCGTTGCAGCCTCTCTTGTCTGTGTTTGGGCAAATCTGAATTCCTATGTGAAGCAACTCAGTAGCCACGTAGCTGGCTGCAGAGGGATCACTCTAGTGCAGGGGCATTAGCCAGCAGTGATTGCTGAGCCTCGTCTTGTCCCATAGCCCTTCAAGGACTGGTAGCAAATGGAAATTGTCCTGTAGGCTTGGTGCTTTTCTGCTTCTAAGCTGTGATTTGTGGCAGTCTTCAAGTTGTTCTGTAGCTAGAAGAGCAGCAGGGTGTACAAATCACTATGCCATCAGCATCTTTGCTGCAAAGATCAGGCTCGGTTTCTCTTGACATCTTCCCATTTCTGTTCCTTTTCACTTGGGGTGAGCTTCCCTGTTCATCTCTTGACCTAGTGTCAGTCAAAAGCGGCTCCCTTGAAACTCTAGAGGTTTTACATAAGAAACATAGTTTTACATAAGAAACCAGCTTATATCATACATTGCTGATGATAATTACCTTTTAGGAGCCTCCAACATAGAACTGTATTTATAAATTACAGGCCCATCTTGCTACAGAGAAACAATTCATCTTTATTTCAGAGTAGAAGAGCATGGGTGAAGAGTTGCTGAATGGAGCTTAAAAAATATTTCTTCAATATGAAATAACTGTTTTCAGAACACGTATCCTACTTTGATAAGTCCATAGGCAAATTCCTATTTATTTGAATGGAAGCAGGGTCAAGCTCCACGTGTCTGAGGGATGCTGTTGTGAAAGCAAACCCATGCTGAGTCCCCTCTGCAGGAATTGGGATGCACTCCTGGCCAGTAACCTAAATATAACAATGTGAAATTTATGAGGAAGGGAATTGGCAGTAATAATACTTCTCTTGCCTTTCTACTCTTTATCATTAGCTTCCCACATTTTTGGGTCATTCTCAGCAGAGAGCTATTCAGTCCATTAATTGTCTTTGTTAGACAGTCTCTATTTTATTTCTCATAGTAACATATTATAGCAGGGAAATTTCTATCCATCATTAGTCATTTAAGCCCTAAGGACACGGTCCAAAGCTTGCTTCCATTTTTTTTTTCCCCTAGAATCTATTATACATAAGAGAATGAATATGTATTTGCATGCACTTATATAGCTATTGCATGCATAGCTCTCATTAAAATTAATTTGCGTTACATGTATTCATTTTATGCTTTTGGAACTGGTCTAGTCTCTCAGTGATAATGTAAGGGGTGCAACAAGGTTAATGCTTATGGCAATACTTGCTCTAGAGTTTGTAACCCTTATACTTTTTTTCCAACTCCACCTAACTTCTCCCTAAATATTCTGAATTTGGAGTGTAGTGGAAGATTTGCAGTATCATGAATCCAAATGATTGAGAACTAATAAGAACAAAATTTACCTATTTTCAATAGGTAAAGTAATAACATTGGTCTAAACATACTGCAGTGATGGAATTGAAATATGGAATAAACATGTTCACAAGGTTTCAACAGTTTTAAACATTTAAGAGGTAATTTTCATATTTTCTTTTATTCTTCTCTAAAGTACGAAATTTAATCCAATAGTCTTAAATCAATGGTAATTTATAGTCTGACCTTAAAACATCAAGCAAGAGCTCAAGCAGCACAGACATGCTTTTTTGGAAGTGCCCTGTACTGCTTCTGCCTCACAGTAAGCCCTAGTCAGGACTGTTGGTGGTAGGTGCTTTTTAAGGAAAGATAGAAGAGGAGCAATTTTCTCAAGGATGTCAGCACCTTTCTTAAGCTAGACGTGTTTATCTTGTTGTCTGTTTTGATTATTAGGTTTTAAAAGCAAGCGTTGTTTTTGCAAGCTTCTGCATAGTATTTGTATTGCAAGAAACAATTAAAAGCCCTATATCAAATAAATAATGTAAATGAAACTGTGATGAACGCTGTCGCTCATCACAATCGAAGCTGAGACTTCTTTTCCTTTCTTTTCTGAACTTGCTTTTCTGCTCTGTCTGTTGTGTCAGTTATGTATCCCTTTTTAGGCAGGCTGAGGCAGGCACGTAATGGAGAGCAATGGAACTGGTATCATTTATTTCAGTTACCAAAGCCAAGACTGTGTTTTGCAGTATACTGGTGGCATGGGCTAGGCTAATAAAGCTTGGATGTCCAGCAACTGCCTACGAACTTCCAAAATTTGCTAGATTTCGATCTCAAAAAATTTTTGTTCTACCTTCTTCCTCTTCATATCTGGCATCGGAAACAGTAGTAGGAGCAGTGGTAGTGGTTTTGTCTCATGCTGTACTGATCAGAACCAGAAAAATTCTTCTCCTGTTTCATGAGTCTAATCCCTATTTCCTTTTTACTTTTTCCTTTCCTTTTCCTCTCTGCTATGAAGTAAATGTTCTGGTATTTTAGTTTCAAGCATCAAAACCAAACAAATGTTTATCCCATTTAAGCATGAATATCTTTTCTAATTTTTTCCAATTCAGCTGCCAAAACAAGAACGAATACCAGTCAGTATATCTAGGATAGAGCAGCCCCCTCCAAGAACATGGGTCTTCCTGTAAATTGAGGTTTTCAGACTCGCCATCATTGCAAGTCCTCTTTTTCTGGAAGAGGAAATGCATTGTTACACAAGAGCATTTTCCATGATTAAAAAGCCAGAGACTGTCACAGAGTTTGAAGAGTTTAGGAAACTACTAAAAAAAGCCCCAACGCTTGTTTTAGGAGAGTAAATTACCTATGTTCTTTTCTTGAAAACAAAGCTAAGACATTCTCCTCAATGCACTTGGTGTCTTCAGCTCTTAAACCCGTATTGGCTATCCCTATTGTAGCATCACAAACTTTTTCTCCAGTTTTGAAAATTGTTGTCAATATGAAATGCAAAAATATTTTTAGATACCTGTTTAGTTACATGGTGGAATTATCTTGTGTATTGTTTCTATATCCATGCTGAAATGCAATCCGTCAGTATGATGGTTTTGTTCATTTGGGAGGAGGAAGGATGTCACCTAGATTAAATTGCCTAGCTATTAGTAGCAAAGCAGACCCAATAAAGCAAGCCATGTGTTACATGACTTGCTACTGCTAACAAATGTAATGCTATAACAAAACCAAACATAATGATGTAACACAGAGCCTGACTTTTGAAGCACCAAGGGAGGATGGATGCAGCTGAAATTCATTGGGATGGCAGATTCTCTGTTCTTCCTTTGCCTGTGAAGGGGATACAGACTTTCCAGGAAGACTAAGCAGAAATGTCAATGATTTAAAATATATAAACAAGTACTTCAGCAATACTGAAATTTGTTCTCTCACGAGAGTGAAGGATCTCTGAAAATGTAATATGAATAGTTAGAAGCAGCTCTCCCATATTATAAGGATGAAATAATTTCTGAAAACACATGCTGCTTTAAGACAGAAGCTACTGATTAAGTACCACTTAAAATTTAAATGTTAAAAAATTCCTTCTGCATGGTCTGTTTTTAGTGGTGTGCTGTATCAGCTTTTGGTGAAAACCAAAGTTAACCAGCACACAACCTTTCTTCTTTTTTCACCGTAACAAGCACTATTGTATTATAAAAAACACACGCCTCAAAATACAGGTATCAGCAGGATGAGACATAAATATCTATACAATATTAGATTCCTACAAAAAAAAAAAACACCCAACACTAGGAAGATTCTCATTCCTGTCTCATGATAACAAAAGCGATTTCCGTGAAACAACTCAGGGCTGTGTGTCTCGTTTTTCTGCAGAGGCCAAAAACTACATAGTGTGCAGGCTGACCACATGAGTCTGCTGAAAGCTTTTCTCTGCTGTATACCCTATTCAGGGTTCAGAGCAATTCTGAATATCTAGACACTAGTTGTCTGTACACAACAATAACTGGACATCAGTAAGGTGGCTTTGTCCTTAGTTTGTGCTTGTAGAGGATCCAAAGCTGGGTCATCTCTTCAGTAAGACACAACAAAAGCTGTGCTGTAAGTACCAAATTGTGAATTTTTTGTTCCTGTAGCTGAATAGTGGAACTTGAGGCTATGGTAGCTTGTATTTGCTCAGAAGCAGACTTTCAGACAGCCTGAAGAATGTCTTCTAATATACAGAGGTTTCAGAAAACAGATCTTTGAGGCCATCAAAAGGTGACTTTGAAGTCTTAATCTGTTCATGTAAAGTAATGTTTGGGTTCTTTTGTATAGGGATTCTGCAGAGAAGGGGGACAGGGCAAGAAGACTGGACTTTGGTGTGGATTGGGCAGGTGACACAAAGAAAGGATGTAAGAGTAGACGTTTTGGGTCAGGTTAAGCGTCCGTCTAGCTTGCTGTAGTGTCTCTGATACTGGCTGGGCTAGATATCCTGTTGTGTAAGTAAAGGGCAAACATATTTTGCCAGATATACCCTCTCAGCTTCTGGCCATCTGCATCGTAGGTACTTTCTGCAAAGTACCTTTAGAGGTCATAGTTCTGCCTTTAGTAGCTGTTGGTGGATGTTTTTATCCATAAAATTTGTGTGTTTGTTCTTAAAAAATAAGTAAGCTTTTGTTACTTAGAAAAAAAACCAGGTAAACTGCATGCTGTGTGGGAAAAAAACACCTCCTTTTGTTTGTTTTGGAGCTGCTATCTGATAATACTGTAACTCTTGTATTACGAGAAGTGATGCACGATTGTTGCCTATTCAGTTTGTCAGTGCCACTTGTAGATTTTTATAGACTTGTGAGATTCCTTCCCAGATGAATCTTCCTAGTCTAAATGCTTGCATACAGAAAACATTCTGACTCCTCTTATTATCCTTCTCATTCCCTCCTGTTCCCTTTCCAGCTCTAGAGGTGTAGATAAACCATAAGCTAGTACCATGATATAATGAGCTTTTCTTTTGTTCCCTTTTTTTTTCCTCCTGAAATTCATTCTATCTGCTTTTGACTGCTACTGAGTACTAAATCACCATGTGCATAGAACTGACATGCATAATGGTTTTTATTATAGCGTTCATCTGTCTCTAAGATGCAGTAGCCCACCCAGTGTTGGAGCCCGCCACTGTGCAAAGCTAGTGAGGGGAGGGGGTTTCCTCCCTGCATTACTTTGCATTTACCAATGTGAGTTTCATTTGCCATTTTGTCCCCTAGTTACTCAGTACTTTGAGTGATGGATTCTACTGAAATGATTCCTGGGTGAAGACAAGGAAATGTTCTGCCAAGCTGTGGATGCTTTGAAGAGCTAGTCAGCTCAGTGTAAGGGCATGTATATCTCAGGGCTTGTCATAGTTTTGTAGAATTGGAACTCCTTAAATAAATTTGGTCAAGAAGTTCTCCTATTAAGCCTGTGAGGTTTTTTTAGCCTTCTGCCACAGAGTCTTTGAAGGACTTAATGGGCAAAACCTGACAGCAAATGAAGTTACGGAGGAGTGACAGCAAGAATGTGGAAGTTCTGCCTTACTAGTTTTCAGGATCAAGGGCAGCAGCAGGAGGAGCAGAATGCATGGTTCCAGAGGATAAGTTGACAAGAAAGAAAGGAAAAGAGACCTAGAATCACCAAAAAAAACCCGATATAAAAGTCTGGTCTCTATGAGAAACCTTTTTAACTTGGAAATACAGTATCTTGATAGCAGGATGGTCAGCTACTTACCAGTTGACAGCAGAAACACACAGAATATATGTACTGTGGTCATTGTGGTTCTGTAGAATTTTGTTTTTTCTCAACTGGCAACAGTGAAGCAGTTCTCCACTATGACTTAAATCTGTCCAAGAAACATAGAATGCAAGTTTCTGTGACAGAAATGGTACTTGATTTTTGCTCGTTCTGTAGTGTTTTGGTCAGCAGTAGGAATTGAATTTGAGCTCTTTTCTCTCAATTCCTGTATCATGTTAGCATTGTCGTCGGACTCTGCATCAGCAGAATGAAAGAAGGGAGCTTCAAAGTAATCTGAATTCCCTGTGCTTTTTTCAGAGTGCTTTAAAACTAGAGTATGTGTCCTTGGGGATGCAGTACTTGGGCTTCTTGTGTAAGGCATTCTTAAGATGTGTTTCCTCACAAAACAGGAAGAAAAATCTTGTGTTGTCAAATCTTCCTTCCCTTATGATTTATAAGTTTTGCCCATGTGGAAATCAGCACCAATTTCAGTGGGTCACCAGATGTTTAGGGTTTTTCCCTCCCTGTGTCTTTGCCTTGGCTAGGTTATGGGTAATCATTACTTCTTGGGAAAAGCAAATTTCAGTTACTGGTGTTGCAAAACAATTTGGTTCATTGTGGAGTCATGGACTGTGCCTAGACAAAATACTTAAAGGGACTACTGTCTAGCTTGTCCTCACATGAGTTTATCTCAAGGAGACAGAGCAATTGTTGAATATCATGAACAGCAAACAGTAGCAGCTCAGACGTTGAAGAAAACTGAGTTATTTTTGCAGTAGCCCTTTGTTCTGGCATCCTTGTGGTCACCTGAATAGTTTGAGGTGTCTCCATTTCCAACTATGGTATTAATGTTATTTTTAGGAGATTGACCTTCTTGCTTTGATTTACTCTGTGAATCTAGTTCTTTCTATAGCTGTTTAGACCCTCTAGTCTTCTGCTATTTCTTTTAGAGTAAGGCATCAGTATTGTCAGCATTAACCCTTTATTTTCCTTTCATTGCCTTCTTTCCTGGGAAAGTAATCTACAGAACACATTCCCTTAAGGAATACCATAAAGATACTTTGTTTCTTCTGACATCTTTAGGCATCACCTTGGGCTGTCTAATGTATAAGAAGTGTTTGGAATAATTTGTCTTTCCAGATTTCTCCCATCATTCTCTTTTTATTTGAGTGGTTCTTCTCAGGCAGTGTCTAAGTCAGGGGTCCTCAAACTTTTTAAACAGGGGGCCGGTACACTGTCCCTCGGACACTGTCGGGGGCCAGACTATAGTTAGTTTGGGAAAAAACGACGGGGGAGTCGCGCACCTCGCTGATGCTGCCGCCCCCCTCCCTAGCCCGGCCGCGTAGTCCGGCAAGGGTGGCCAGAAGGGACTCGAGGAACTTTGCCGCACCCGGGCTCTGGCCAGGGCATGGATTAAGTGGCAGGAAGTCATCTGCGGCTGCTTGGTTTCTGCCCGGCGGGGGTGGGGGGAGGAGTTCTGTAAATACCGGCGGGCCGCTTTGAGGACCCTGGGGGGCTGCACCCGGCCTGCGGGCTGTAGTTTGAGGACCCCTGGTCTAAGTTCTACCTTCTTTTATACTACAGATGCATTGTCTCTTTGTTTTTACATATTATTCCCATAGCCATATGACAAAAGACTCCTCTTATGAACTGTGTCTTAAGGCACAGGCTGCAAAGTGCTTGAATTTTTTGAGCTCTATTCTGTCCGTTCCCATGTCACATTAATGTTGTCCTTGGACCCTGCATTAGCAGTTTTGTATACACAGGAGTGGCCTATATAGTAAGCAACATGGTTGAACTCAGTGATGGGTAATTCCTTCACTATATCACTATGTGGTGTACCTTTCTCCATTCATTTACTTAAGCATTTTATTCTAGTCTCCCATTGTGAAAACAAAGTACTCTTGAACCTCAATTTAACTTTTTTCCATGAAGTGGCTTTTTTAAAGTTTTGACATCATGATTTGGCTAACTATGACAACTTTTGTATGCCATATACAAAGTAAAAACCTGTTTGGTTTTAGGCTGATAGTCCCTGCTTATCGTCTTCTAAAATCCTGTACATAAATAGAATGCTTTTGAATTGATTCTGGTTCTTACATACTCTTGCTAAGTGACGTAATCCCCTTGTAGTCACTGCATCCATTCTTCGTAAGAAGTTATCTTGCTATCAAGTCACCATAGGTCCACGGAGAACTTTCTATATCAGATTTCCTTTGCTTTTAATGGTTTGGGTTCCTTGTAGTTTGCATAGTGGTTGTCCACTGTGTACTTGGGTTTGCTTCACTTGGTACATCTTCATTTCCTCAAGAAGGTTCAAGTCTGCATCTTCCAGAGTTGTTTTTCTCAGTTTCTGTTGTACATTTTAGTTTCAGTCTGGTCTTTTGTCAGTGCAGTATTCCTCATTTATCTCTAAGGATGTTCCATAGTTGGCCCTCTCTGCTGGATTTGACTAAAAGACAATCAACTGCTGTTGGAAATAAAGTTTCTTAAAACTGTCTCACACTTAGCGGGTGCTCACTGCTAGTAGATAGAATATGATTCATTAAACTGCATCTATTCATGCACAATGGAATTCTTTCCACCTGTCATCATTCAGTGGAGTCAACAGTATATTCCTTCTCTCCCAAATGGAGATGTTCTCACTGATTTGCATGCAGGCAGTGTTTCCTTCTCCATTGAACTGAGCATAGCTATAGATCTGTATGCTGCAGAAAGTCTTAAAAGATAGGTGAGCTGGATTCCAGGAATTCCTAAATATCTGCCAGGGGAATTTCTGTTTAGGGACCCTTAACCTACCCCTCTTCTACTGGAGACGTTGAATAGACAACAGATTTCTCATCCTAGTGTAATTTTGGTATGATTTGGTTTGTTTTGTTGGGGTTTGTTTTGGTTTTCTTCCTGGAATACCATTCTGTATTTGATTTTAGAAATGAAGCATGAGGCACAACAGTCTTTTCCACAAGAGCTGGGCCCTTTACAAGGTTGTCTCTAGAGATGGGAAGCAAGAGCAGTTATCACAATCCATCATCATGGGCCAGTAGGCAGTCCCTACTTTAGATAATGTAAGCTTACCCAGCAAACTTGTTCCCAGTATCCCTCTCTTAATATCTGCTATTGGATAAATACTCATTCCATCCTTTTGATGAAGTTGGTCTTAGACAAGCAAAGCAAGCTGAGAGAACAGAGCTCTAGTGCACAGAAAAAACTGAAGCCTTGTGTGTTCACCACTGCCTGACAGTAGCAAGGTTGATATTTCAAATAAGGCCTTTCACAGGTATGTGCAGCATTGTTTAGCTAGTTAATCTAATAAGTAAATTAATATTTTGTTTATTGATTTGGAATGTCTTAAATTTTGTAGCATGCTTTCATTGGTTGGTCATGGTTGTTAGCATTTAAATCCCTTGGAGAGGGGAGACTGGGGAGAAAGGGATATGAGCTGGTGAAAGTCACACAGAGGTGCCTGTTGCATGTTAAATAGATGTGGGCTAAAATGACGCAGACATTAGCAGAGTCATTTAGATCTGAGATGCCGGGAAACAAAACTGACAGCATTTCAAGTGCTGGAGGAATTGTTCTTCTCAGGTAGTTTGTAAAGTGACTTAAAACATTGCTCAATGATGATTACTGTGGAAATAAAAAAATACAGCTCTTCCTGTTGTTTTCACTTAAGTCCTTCCTTAGCTGTGTTGTCTTAAAAGAATTGGAACAGGCTTTGAATTTTCATTCTGCAGAACTGGTTTTAGTTTTGAGTGTATTTAAGGCAGAAAACTTTTTAAATAATTACAGTCTTAAAAAACACCTTCCCTGTACCTGGTAGTCCAGTTATCATTAGGGAGTTAAGTGCTAACATTTTTAACTAAGTACATTTTCCTAAACATCTGAAATCAATTTACTTTTATTACCTAAAGATTGATACGTGTTCACTTGGACGGTAGCCAGTGTTTTGCATAAACTTGCTTTGTATGTGCAGCATCCTTGTAATTCATGTACCTTGTTGCCAAGAGGCTTTCTCAGTCGGTCCATCTTCTCGCTCTTCATTTTTATTAATAGCCTATCTCATATTAGTTTCTTGTTGCCATTTATGTAGTGCACTATGTTTCAGCATAGTTAATAGGTGTTTTTTACTGAGAGATAGTAAAAAGGCTTTTGTAATAGGTTTTAAAACATATTTCAGTGGGTTTGAAAACCTGGTTTGTCACGTTTGGCAGCCTGAGACAATGTACTATGATTTTTAGCTTAATTCAGGCAGATTGCCAAAGATCAAGCTATTAAGTGGAAAGACCTTCATGAACTCACCAATATTTAAAGTTTTTATTACACTGAACAGGCAGTGTGCATTGTGGTAATGAAAATCATTGCTTTGCTCGTCATTCAGGGTTCAGGACTGCACAGGGTTCTGACTTGCTCTTGTTTTTCTAAACCTGTTCTGTGTCCTTCTTCAAATACACAAAAGGTCAAGATAACAGGACAGATTACTCTGGTGGAGTGACTGATCTTGTGAGGATCTATGAAAAAACAAGGTCCCGTTTCATCGTATCTCATCATGTATGTATCACATGCATGATATTTTTGTGCCATATTTCATATGCATCATATATCATATTGTTTAAACCATATATCTATCATATATGTATTGTATTTATCATATACACCATATATAACATAATAATATATAATATCATATAATTATATATATCAAATTGTAGATATCATGTGTATCATATTGTATATATTATAAATATAATATTGTATATCTTTTACCATACATATATTGTATTTATGATATATGTAATATATATAATATTGTATATGTGTGTCATTTTAGATCATATATATGTATTATATATTAGATGTATCATATACATGTCATATATCATACATGTATGATATACTATATGTGTGATACATATGTTGTACATATCATATATCATATATCCTATAATCATAGTTCACACACCTCACATCATTTTCAGTCATTTTAGCACGAACAACTGAGGACAAATGTTAAAGCAGGAAAGCCTGAAATTCCATTTTCATTGCATGTGTACAGGTAACAAACTTTTAGAGGCAAGTTTTCTGTATTTAAATTAAAACCAAGAATGTTTTGAAATCTTTGACACCCATTTCTGCTCCCACATGTTGCTTACATGAAATATTCTGATGTTCTCCAACATAAAATCCTTCCTGGTTACCAAAAGGACTAGGATAGCAATGACTTTGCAGAATCCAAAATGTTAAAGTCAAGCTGCTACACACAAATGGGGAGTCTTTTTTGTTAAGGCAATATAAATATACCTGTCAGATTTAAAAACCATTTGGAAGTACTTCAGGAAAAAAAGGAATGTTAATATCCAGGAATATTCCTTGTCACTTATGGTGAATGACTGAAAATACGTTGTCCAAAAATGCTACAGAAATCTGTCAAATAATAGGGGGAAATAACTTTTCATATAACTTGTTCCCCAGAAGTAAAACTTTCTAGGGTTTGAACGGAAGTCATGCTGCTTATGACAGAATCTGTTTTGTTTTTAAAAAGCTTAGTTTTGAAAGACCAAGACATCAAAAAGGTCCAAGTCCATTAAGAGTGGGTTGTGTTGGTGCTGAGGTATTGCGATACTGTGACATAACTGTACTTGTACAGGGGTAGGAGCATGTGCTTGCAATGACATAACACCGTAGAGGTTATTATGTATTTCTGTTTTACTTGATTATCACATTTGAGACGTAAGTTGTCATGGAATCATGGAGTGCTGAAGCAACAAGATAGATTTTTAGCCTGTGCATAGCTGAAAAATAGAGTGTGCCACTCAAGGCTGCTAGGTGCTGTCTGCAGACTGTGCTTTAATATACGGAAATGATCTGTATGCATACTTTCAAATTAAATCAGGTTTGTAAGAGTGGAGAAAATATTAACGTTTGTGCCAGTACTTATTTTGTGTTGTAAAACTGCTGATTTTCCTGATGAAAAACAGGCTTTCCTTAATTATCTAATTACCTTTTTCCAGTAAGAAAGTTCTGAAAGATTGAAGTATTCATTTTTTGCTTTAGCATGCATTAATTTTCTCATAGTACTGAGCTAATGGGAGAATAAACACATTTATCTTCATATGAATAAGCAATCTGAACAATGTATTTGCATGACAGAACAATATGAATTATACAGAATATACAAAGAGGGTTTTTTTTCAATAATAAATTTTATTAAAAGCAAAAAAAGCTTTAGTCTGGCTTTTAGTAATAAAAATAGGTGGCATAAATATATGTGAAATAACATAAATAGTCAAGGCTCATGTGTTTGTGTGTGGTTTTTTTTTTTTTTTTTGGGGGGTGGGGTTACAACAAACCATTCCAGAATGTTTTTCATGCTCCAACTACAAAGGCAAATTGATATATGATGTAAGGTGGATAAAAAAGTAGCAGGCTAATTAGGTGCTGCAGCATAGTGTTGACAGGTTGATAGACCCATTATAATGGAAATGCTTTTTACTGTAGTGCCCACTATGTAACTGCTTGTAATAAAACCAAATTACTTTTAGACTTTTGGCATTGCATTCTCTCTCTTAAATACACAGATGTGCACACATGTTTTCCTTTGTCTACCTCTGCTCATGCTTTGCTAGAAACTTCCTTGCATGCTGGAAGACCTACCTTTGTAGCCAGGAGATGTGCTGTAGGGGGCCTCAATGTTCAAGGGTTTTCATGTACCATGCATGTCCCAGCTGGCTCCCTACTTCTGTCATCTTCTTGGAAATACAGCTTTCCTTCTAAGTAGTACCTTAGTAGTAGAATGGGAAGCCTGACTGGAGACAAGATGGATAATTGGGGTGCTTTTCCTGTGCTATGAGACCGAGATGGAAGTTTTCACTAATGTTGCTGCTGGTACGGCTGTTTGCTCTGACTGGTTTCAGAGGCCCGCTGACATGCTCAGATGCTGAGTAAGGCTCTGTTCAGTTGGCTCTTGTTCTCCTCTACTTACAAGATAAACAACAGAACACAAACACTTGCCTGAGATTAACTGGCTGCACTTGCAAGCACTGAATAGTTCTGAAACTTTGTACATGTACTTCTGTGGGAGATCTGCCTTTTTATTAGCAATGTTTGCTTTCAAAAAAACCATTCTGATCCCTCTGTTCCCGCAGAAAATTTGAAAAATGTCTGAGTAGTCACTTGCTGGATTTTTAATGAATTATTTTAATTGTAATTGCTTTGTTAGCCCTTCCTGTGACTATTTTTCTGAACTGTCTGTATTATGCAGTTGGAATTGAGACAGTGCTTTATGAAAAGCTTGTTTCAATTTCATTCAGCTGATAGCCCCACAGGTCTCTTTGTAAGTGCGTCTATTGGTCTTGTATTGCACACATTTAGCAGTCAGTCAGAGATCTTCAGTTCAGAAGTCTATGTATTGCTATGACATACGTGGCTGCTTTTGGGGTTTTTTTTGCTGCTTGTTAAGTTTTAAACATTAGTTGTCATATTTGTCTTCATTCCTAGCCTGTTTTCCTTTCTGATTAACAAACAATGCCTTCTGGATTTCTCTATGGCTTGCTTTACCTACTTGGAAATCCCAGGTGTTTTTTCTACTAGATAAACAAATAGGCATCAGCAATTCTTAGATGTGTGCTTTTTGCAACTGTTACCTTTATTGATGATCAAATGACTTGTGCCCTACAAAGGAACAAACTTAATGTTCATGGTCTGGTTGCTGCCTCTTGACTTCCCTGAAGAAGATTATCACTTCTTCAGAGGAACTTTGGTCTCATCTCTGCGCATATTTTCATCTGAAGAGCCCCTTTGAGACAAGGTTTATAACATTGGAAGGCAGTTACAGTGCAGAAGCATAGCCTGGTTATGAAACTTTCTTTTGAGGATTAAGTGGAACTTGGTGCCCACAGTGTTGCATTTTCAAGCTGCAAGCCTGATGAACTGAGAAATGTTTTCTGAAGTGTGGTGGGGTTTTTTGTATTTTTTTTCCTTCAATTCCTTCTTAACCAGTGGTGTACTTCAAGGTGAGTTTTCTTTTTAGACTGAGAGATTTCTATATTAGAGTAGCCTTCCCAATTATTGTTAATTACCTTATAATATGAGGAAGATGATGAATTGCATGACTTGCTTTGGAAATTCATCGGTTCAAAATTGCCTTCAGAAGCTGCTATGTGTAGAGCTTATGAGCAAGACGAAACTAAAAGTTTACCCTTTTTGTTTGGCCTTGCTGGTATGCAATTGAGGTAATGAGGGGGGTGGGAAGAGATGATCCAAAAGCATACTGTGAGAGTAAATAGCTTTTAGGTATAACTATATCATTGTAAGAACAAGGCCTCCTTTAAAATGATTTTTTGTTATTCACAGGATGGTGTTTCTACTTGATAGAGTTTCTGAACTACTGTGATGTAGCTTCTCAAAGACAACATGATTTTTAAGCTATGTAAACATTTTGAAACTGTTTCCTTACTTCTTCAATCTAATTGGTATTTCAATACTCTTTCATTTTCTAAGTACATCTTTGAAATAAGCCTTATGATCCAAGCCTTATTAAAAGATAATTCTAGCTTCCTAATAAAGGACTCTTGAGTTTCTTCCATATTTCTCATGTGAGAAGTTATACATGATTTGCTCCAGAGAATACTGAAAAGATTGAAACTGTTTATTGGAAGGTGGGATGCATAAAAAAATTAGAATTGACGTAGCAAGGGAAGATCAGCCCTTTTTTAATGCAAAAAAGAGAATGCTAAACTGGTTCAACAGCGTTTGCTATTTATTTATTACTAATCAATAGAAGTAATTGAACTAAAAGATATCCATGCAGATAGGAGTTCCAAAGAAGAGCAGACATTTATAGAAAAAATGAAATAGCTGTGTAGTAATTAACTGTTATGATAATTACATAAAGAGTTTTCAGGAGTGAATTTTTAATTCAGAACATTGTAAGCCTCTAAAGAAAGGGATATAGAAGAAATTAACCTATAAGACAAACTTCTGCTCATGTCTAGTTTCAAGTATCTAGCTGTCTGTTCTGCAGAAGGAAAAATGCATTTAACATATGACTAATACAACAGCTAAATTTTTTGCAGGAATTTCACTGTAGCCTCTTCTAACCTACCGAAATACCTCTAAAAATCTAATATTAAGAATCAAAAGTTCCATTTAGGGTTCTGATATTGAAAATTTTGTCACTGACTTCAGTGTAACAAAGTTGACATTAGAATTACATTTCTGAGTTAGTGGCCATATGGAAAAATTAAAGCATATTGTATGAGGGACGAAGTGGTGGTTAAGGTTAATCAAGATAAGGATTATTTTTTTTTTCCAGCACGAAATAGGACAACAAGGAGAATACAGAGTTATATACCACCTTTGCTTAAATACCACAAGCCAAAGTAATATATTTAATAGTGTAGAAGACAGTTATTACCAAGATAGCTGGGGAATGGACTGCTGACTTTGATTTTTGGCTAGAAAAGATCCCATGTCAATGAATTTAGAGATGATGAGGAGGTAGAGAAGGATTTTAGAGGCAACTATAAAGCAGAATAAAATTCAAGAGTAGGGGAAGGGGGTCTTCAGACATTATCTGGCCGTTTCTATTCCTGCCTTTTTGGATGGAGGGGCTAAATCATGATTTAAGCAGCTGAAGGAGGTGGCAAATGGGAAGGAGTAGAGTAAGGTTATATAGGAGGGGAGAAATCACTTTGGCATCTGGCTCCTATTTCCTTACTTGGACGACCCCATTTTCTTATTACACTGTCACTTAGTTTATATTTCATTCCCTCCTCTGCCTCTTGAAATATTAGCCATGTTTCCCCCAAAGGTTTCCAGAGATATATCTATGAGTTGTCACTCCAGGTAAAATAAGGAAGGAAGATTTCAATCCTTCTTTCTCCCATATCAGATCTCTTTGTTTGGGGGAAAGCTGAAATTCATATTTGGAGCCTGTAGTTGTGGGTTAATCCTAAATATAAAAAGCCCCTCTGCCCCTCGCACACTTGATTAGATTTAGTTCTTCTACACTTGAGTTCTAAAGATATAATAATTTGATATATTTTGGATGTAATTTAGTGTCCCAAGACACAATTGATTGCCCTGGGTATATGTGACTTCATCCATACTGATAAATATATTACATAGTGAGCATCAAAGGCCTTATGGTTAGTGGAAAAAAACCTTCCTTCTGCAGTGATCATCTGTGGTGGCTGCCAAAAGGATTATATTTTTATTAGACAAAGGGTAAAAAAAAAATCTTTTACAATAGATATGATGTTTGGGAACAGACCTTGAAAATTCATTGAGATACGAGGATTAAAATAATCCTGTGCTCATAAAATTTGCATGCATATTGTGCCCCCCTCCCCCCCACCCCGCCCGGCCTTAGATGCTCTAGCACCAGATTTTTGTCATATGTTTTATGATGTTTGCTTGGATGGGGAACACAGAAAAATAGCTAAAACTATCTGTATTACAGGCAAATAAAATTGTCACTTAACAAATGTAACTAATTTCATATTGCTAAAATACCCCAAAGAATGGGTCATTGGGACCAGACTGTGAGAAACTGTTCCCTGTAAGGGATTCTTTACATGGACTTTGATGAGGTAATGGATATGATGTGGTATTGAAGAGAGGAAATCCAGCTATTCAGCCAGAATTTCCAGAAAGAAAGCATCTCTTTCTTAAAATCATTCTTGTAGTTTAAGACTCTACATTTATTTAGGTTTAACATGTCCAAGTTGTGTCCTGTTCCTCACTATCTCTACATGTGGAGATTAAGTACAACTCTTCAAAGATATCTAAGCTTGTTTTCTGCAAAGATGGTTTAAAGTGATCTTGCTATCCCTGTATCCTTTCATCACAATCTTTCAATAAATTGAGGTATGTATTTAATTATACACAGGTTAAATAATTCTCTTTTATCTTCCTTGAGTCAGAGGCATTGTAGGAGTCACTACATCTCAAAGATACAGTGGCTACATCTAGTTCCTGTCAAAGTCATCATTCTGACTGCCACTTTCCAACTTTACTAGTACAGAAGGCATCTCTATAGCTTATAATGACTTCAAAGTTGACCATTACTAAATAAAAGTACAGCGGAATTACCCAGCCATGCTCTTTTTTTGTATGTAAACTTCATTAAAATCATGTAAACATCAAGTGACTTTATATTCTTATAGGTAATGGGTCTGTTGTTGTCTGGTTTGTTTTGGTTTGTGGTTTTTTTTTTTTCTTTCTTTTTGTTTCCTGACCTGGTCAGTTTTCACAGGAGCATGGAACTTTTCCCGTTTAAGGCATTAGACCTAGAAACTTTATATACAGTTCTCAAATCTCATCTGTTCTTCCTTTATGACTGTAACTGCACTGTGCATCAACTTTGTTTCTGTAAAACAGAAATAGTACCACCTCTCCACTTGTCTTTTATCATTTTTTTAGACTCTAAAATATCTGGGAGAAGAAATGGATGTCATGACAGCAGTATTGCTTGCTAGTAATATCTTTGTTGTGTGACATAAATGGTGAATACTGTACTTCCTTACATATGAATTATTTGAACTTGATATGTTCTGTTGATAATGTTCTATATACTGGTCTATATGGTAAATAGGAAATCAATGTCACTGTCAGAGGAACTATTTCAGAAAGTTCTGTCAAATGGAACTACTGGATACTGCAACCGGAAGACAAATAGTGGTTTGTTACTGTGGACATGAGCATCTGATGTAAAAAGCTGATCCTGTTGACTTCAAAGCAAAACTCCCCCCGACCTCAGTAAAGCTGATATTTTACCCTAAAATTTAATCGTATTAGCTAAGGAGCTAATCAAAACACTATGGTAAAGTTACTTTGCATAAGATGCAGAAATAAATGCCCTTTTCTATGTAGGGGAAACTTATATAGCATAACCCAATTGAGCCAAGTAAAACTACATGGCTGGGTAATGCTTATTTTATGCATGACTCTGTGTACTTTCCATTTGCAAGTTATAAGGTACTTAGTGCTTGCTGACATAAGTTGGGTTTAGAAGGATGCTGAAACTAGGAACACAGTACTGGCTTACAGAAAGATTAATATTTTTTTAAAGGATTACATTGTTTACCCATGTAGAGCACAATTGTCAGTTGATTTGTAGTCTTGAGCCCGTGTTCAAGGCCAGTTGATTAGGATGTGGGGCGATTGCTTAGTCTCCAGTATCTTATGTGAGCCCATCAACTTCATACCAGACTTGCACATGTTACCAAGCAAAAGTGAAGTTGTGTTTCAAGTGTAGTTGACAGCAAAACTTTATTTCAATAGTGACATAATTTTTCAACCAGCTGAATCCAAAGGGACTTAGTCCCATGACTGAAGCCAAATATATTAATCAGTCTTCATAATGGCACCTAGCACAGTTACGTTCTCGAGGCATTTAATTATTGCCTTTAAGCTTCATTGTTTAAAACTGTAAAACTAATCCCCATCAACATTGGAATTTTTCAACAAAGTATTCTGGTAACTATGCAGAGAGAAATGTGCATATAGGTGACATGCAATCAGTGCCAGCTTTGCACTGCAGTGACCCAGAATACCATACCAGAACCCATTTCAGGTACAAGCTGAGCTTTACTCCTTCCTTGCTGATGCATGAGGCTTTCAGAGCCTCTTTCCAGCATGTCTTCCATACAGCTCATTCTCTGTGTCCTGCTGTAATTACAGACATATAAATGGCAACTGTTTCAAGTGGAAGCCATTTCTTAGGTGTGTGGCTGTATGGAGCGAAGTACGGTGGTGATATCAGTGTCTCATGACTAGGTTTCACAGGTTCTATTGTAGTACTTGGAACACTAAGGAGTATGCTCTGTGTGTATGATGTATGCCTGCCCACTGAGCATATATAAATCTTAAAAAAAGGACACCACTTCTAAATGAATTGTGGTTCCAATCTACAATTCGTACTTCTATTTTTGCTCAACTGCACTGGGTTCAGCGGGGAGGGGCTGTTGAATGCTTGATCCATGTGAGGTCAAGAGACAGGATTTCTGTGGAATTCTTTACGAGACTTTTCAAGTAGCTTCTTGTGCACCTATCTTTGTGCACCACAAACAATCTGCAGAAACCCCAAACTAGACATAAAATAAGCACTTTGTACATGCTGTAAAACAGAGGATGTGAAACAAAGGTTGGGGCCTGTAATGTCACCACCAGCAGCACAGCTTTGTTTTACCTGGCTTTTCAGTTCTAAAAGTCCATGCTCAGGAAAAAAAAAAAATGTTGAAAGCCACTTTTCTGTTGCTCTGCATGCCTTTTTGCCTTCTGCTTGGCAACCTCCACACCTGCTGTTCTGACTACTAAAAATTGTCCTTTCTTTTGTCCTGCAAGTATTTCTGCCTAAGAGGAGAGGACAAAGGACTCAAATAGCGTTTTTCTTGGTTCTGCTGCCTTGTAACTTTCAAAATTAAGTTCTTGTTAACAATTCAGTGTTCTTCAGGCTCCAAAATTTAGGTTTTTTAATTAGAAAGGCTATGAGCTAGGATGGTGGTAACAGCATAAGCATGTGCTACTATTAAAACCATCTTTTTAATGTATTCTTTTAAGTATATAGCAGTGAAAAATGGCATTTTCTGCTGCAGCAAGAGGGTGCTGTGCTTAACAGGAATGAGGCAAAATAACAGGTGAAAGGAAGTTACTCCCATCTTCTACCATACAGTTTTTTCTCCAAAATTTGTTGGTTCAAGGCTGCACGCAGTTTCCTTTTTCCTTAGCTTGTGCAGTGACAGCTCTGTATCCTGTTATAGTCTATTTGTGATGTTACTGAAAAACATTTCTTTATGAGACACTTGAATACATCATTGCAGATGTTTTAAGGAGTAAGGTCTGTTCTTTCTCAGTTTAGTCTGATGTATGTTTGTCATCATTATCTTTAATGAGAAGGTGAACAAGATTTGACCAAAGTATTTCCTGGAATCTGAAGAGTTATTTGCCTCCAAAGGGAATACTGATGGCTAGTTTCAGATTTCAGAAGTGAAAAAATCTTGTCCTTTCAACAAATTCATAGAAGAGCCAGCCCATCCGAGCAACACCACCACCACACCCATGGACACAGTAGGTTAAGTGCAGAATTTTGCCAGTTCATCTTAAGTGACTACTGGGGACATTTTATTTCTCATAAGCATTGTTGCTGCCAACACTAAGGGATATCAACACTACTCTGTAGTATAAAGACAGCTGAGCTAGTTCTAGATGAACTATCTTCAATACTGGAAGCAACCTACATTTCTTCACAGGGTAGACAAGCCCACATGTAGGTCTGCACTAGGACAGCTAGTGTGCTTTCAGTTCACAGTTAGAACTGGCTTGCAGTGCATGCTGAGATGTTTTCCTTAGGAAAGCTGGAATAATACTGCCAAAATACTTGTAGTGCAGATCCATCTATGTCAGATAAGCCACACATTGTGTTGGCATAGTAAAATTATCCTCATGATGAAAAATACGTGTTTTTGCTAGTTTAACCGCAACTGGCAGCTTCTTCCAGCACTGCTACGTTAATCAGGGGTTGCACCCTTTCCTGTTTTAGCTAGCTATGCAGGCAAAAGAAGCTGATTTTCCCATTGCAAGGTGTCCTGATTGAAAAATGTGTTAAATAGCGTAGTGACATTTTTGAACAGGAATACAAGTTAACATTTCAAAGCTTGCTAGCCAGAAAACCATTTTAGAGGCTTTTAGAAAGCACTAGCTCTGGTGCTGTAAGACAGGGTGTGCTTAAGATAATAACTTTGCAAGGATTGATGCCTAGTAGTTAGCCAGAGCTGAAGTACAACTTGATACCCATACACGGGCTTGGAATGTTTAATTAGATTGTAAAGGAATAATTTGTATTTCTAAAAGGAAACATCCTCTCTAAAGTTGATGGAAAGAGAAAGAAAGTATTCATGAAAATTCTGAATTCCTCTTAATTTGACATGTTTAAATCCTTTTTTCTGAGTCCACTTTAATTTTGCTTAACTTACTCATATTTTTTCACTTTTGAGCAAAATAATTTTTGAAACTGTTTTACAAACCCAGAGTTACAGAAGGTTAGAAACCAATTTGTTTAGATACACGTAGTGATTATTATGTTCAAAGACATGAGAATGAAATAAAATTTACATGTCAACACATCTTTTTCATGGGAAGGTTTCTTTTTCAGAAGAGGCCATTTTGAAAGGAAAATATCAAAAGTCTTCCCATAAAGACTATAGGTAGTTCTTAATTTCTGCATATGTACAGCTGACAACAGCCTAATCACATTTATTTTTCACTAAATAAATTGTTGATATATTACTTGCTTCTCAAATGGATAATAAAAATACACTCACTAGGTTTACTGCCATTTTTATTGATTCACATATTCTCAGGTTTTAGAGCTATGCTGTAATAGAGATGAGCGATATTTGTCTATTAGATTTGGAAGATATTTTTTAAATGCCTGTTATAAAACCTCTAATCTTACCTTCATACATTCTTTTATTTCTCAAAACATCTTTAAAATTACATGCACAAACTGTTTCCAATAAACTAGTAGAATTTACATTATTAATTTAAGACTTGGAAATTGTAGGTTCTGTGCTGAAAGTAGCTCAAAAACACAAGCTTAAGTTTCCCTAGAGAAGACCTTTGTGATTCTTAAAATCTGGAATGATGACTTGATTAACAATGATATTTGTAACACTTCAAAATTAATCCTGTCCTCCTCTCAAGGTCTCTTAGAAAATTATAACAAAGCTGTGTATGTTTCCTTATAATTCCTGCCTCATGGAAGGCCAAAGAGCATTCACAATTTTAGAGTTAAAATTCAGTTGTTTTCAAATTACTTTGTTCCACAAATAAACCAGACTTGATAGTATCATCTACATTTATTTGTTAATTCATTAATGAAGCACTCATTTCAGCTCACACAGCTGGCTAATCGTAGAAGTTGGTTGCACAAAATGACTGAGCTGCGTTGACTCAGTAATCCAAGTATATATCTGAAGTGAGTTTAGTTCTTTAAAAATAAGGATTCTGGATGACTGCAAGAAATCTTTGTCAGCTGCCACACTCATGCTGATACAGTACATGCAAATGAGAATATATTAATATCTTAGTCTCTAACAAAACTAGGTGGTGTTCAGAGCATTAGGAAAGGTTTCAGCTCTTCACTACAGAAGGAATTTTGTTTATGAGAAGTAAGACACTTGGCACTAACTTCTTAGTTCTCAGTATCAGTAAATCATCACAACCCTGGGTATTAACTTTTGCATAGCTGATTGTCTCCCCAAAGTCATTTAGTTATCTTTCCCCAAGAAAAGATCTAACATATACAGTAAAAAGCCAGTTGTAGGGCAGACAGGACATAATCTAAAATTTTCTGGCCTTCATCAGCAATAAAACCAAGGAATCAAATATCTATCCAACTGAATGCAAATGTGTAATGAATTGCACCAATAAATGAATTAGCCAACATTTATTTGCACTACAGATACATTGTGGTAATATCTTTAGTATCTTTAGTTTTACTATGGAGGTAGTGAGTGAGGGACTCAGCTGTCAGTGAAGATTTTATGCTATTGTAGGGAAGCTTCTAATCAGTTAAAATTTGTGATTAAAAGGTCTGAGTGTACCACTGATTCTCTAAAATTTATTTTCTTGTTATAAAGGAATCCTTCTGTATCGAATTCTGCTGCGCACTGTACTATGTAATCAGCGTAGGAACTGCCAAAATTTCCAACTTGCATGAATATGATGTATCTCTCAGGATGTAGGTGTAGAACAGGTCGCAATGTGTTAGTGAAGAAGGAAAGGGATGAAAAAGGCAGGAGATGAATGAGTGGATTTGACAGTTGACAGCTGTAGCATGTACAGGTTTCTTGGCCTTGTCCTATTAATAACAGCTATAAACTGCTTGAAGTTCACAGGATGGTCTTCAGGCTGTACTTAATAGCTTTATTTTTTATGACTCTTGCATGTTGTCTTTTTATAACTGGAGAATAGCTGGGGGAAATAATAAACATGGGGGGGTGAAGTAAAATAAAGTAGTTAATATTTTCAATTTTAAAATTTATAAAATAAGGGGCAAGAATTTCATGACCAATTTAGTATAATACAAATCTGCTCATCTTCAGCAGTACTAAAACCCTAACTGCAATGCTTTAGCTGCACTTGCATAGAGACTCACACATCTTTAACTTCAAGCAGATGTGTAGTAAGATGTTTTCAGGGAGGAGACACTGAGCAATGTTAATCCTGCACTGTAATCCAAAAGGTTTTCTACCAGTGGTTCCTTTACAGAGGTCGTTTCAATAGTTTCAAGTAAGACAACTGTCAACTAAAAACTAGTATCTGTTTTTCATAAACATTTTCTTAAGGTTATTGCAGTACGAAACCACGTTTTCTTAATGATCAGGTTTTCTTTCACACCAGTTGTATTGCTGCCTTTGTAATAAGACTGTCGTTTAGTTGTAATAGCATTCATAAACTCGAGCTCTTTTAAGCCTGTTTTAACTTGAAAAGTGAACAGAGCTGGACTAGAAGTTAGGTTTGGATCACAGCCTTCTCTTTTCCATGTAATTTTAAACAGCTTTCTCAACCACCATGATTGTCTTGGCTGCATTATTCATGCCCTTACTGCTGCCACAAGGCAACTCGTGTTGTCTGTTGTCTTCAGATGAGCAAATAGGTTGAGAGGAGGCCATTTCCCTGCAGGTGATTCTCCTTATCCCAGCAATGTAGGATGTGCAGCACAGCTAATTTGTGTCTGAGGTTAGTGAGTGTGTTTTCTAGGAGGAGGCTGGGGTATAAGATATGACATAAATCAGAGCTTTTCTAGGTATCATAGCTGTGAAAGATGACCATGTCCCAAGAGAACGGAGGAAGAAGTGAAGGGAAGCCAATCACTGCAACTGCTGCTGTGTTTCTTCAGGCCAGGTCACTGGTACTTACTAAGACTGGAAGGCCTGCTGGACGTTAGTGTGAAAAGAGGGAGTCATCTTCAATTATGTCACGTGTGGTGGAACGTTTTTACCTGTATAGTTATGCCTGTAAGTAGATGTACCTATCTTGGCATAGCAGTGATATACCTGCATATCTTTTGATTATAAGAATTAGCAGAAAGAGAAGGTTTAAGAGGTATAGCAAATATGTTTTTTAAGGAAAGATTGTAAGAAGTGGAAGTTGTTAGCCTAAGAAAAGGCTGAGCGAAAATATGATAACACTTTTTGTATGTATTAATTAAAGACTGATCCAAAGAGAGGTGTAACCAATGTATCTGATCATTCTCCAGCTCCAATGGAGCTAGGATGGCGTTATATCAAAGCAAAGGAGCTGCAAATTAGACATAGAAGAACCTTTCTAGCCATGAGGTTTGAGAAACGCTGGAAGGGAACTGCCTGAGAAGGCTGGAAAACCCCTGTGGTGGTGGAGATTCTGTGAACTTCTGCTGAGAATGGTTTAGATGTATTTAATCCTGTGACAGCAAGATGGATTAAATAATTTCTTGAGTGGCCTTATTTTTGGTCATTCTATACAGAGAGTTAATTTGTGAGGTAGTGCTGACGTGTTTAATAAATTCTCTTGCTAGTTCCTTTTGTTCTTTGTAAAAACAAAAAAATGCAAAATGTGCAATGTTTTTCAAATATCTCTTCTAAACATAGCTTTCCTTTTCCTTCAAAGTGAAGGAAAAAATAATTCCTACATAAAAGTCTTGCCATATAAAATGGTTATTTCTCTTGGCAGTTTTTCTTTTCAATAATTCACTGATTCCTTTCAACAAAAGGCAGCTAGATATAACTACAAGGATAACCAAAGCAATGTACGGAGTAAGACCTAAAATGTCCCGGTGTGTAAGTAAATACTAAATTCTGGCATAATTATCTGGTACATATATCTGGTCCCTGCACCTTAAGTCCATGATGAGGAGGGGGGGTTAAAGGCCAACGAGTTCATTTCCTGTAGCGGTGGTGAGATTAGAAGTTACAGGGCAATTGCGGGCTCTCTGTTGGCAGAAACAAAAAGCCACTCACCTGCTGTGTCTCATATTAATGTCTATTCTCCTTGATCATAACATTATAGCACCTTTCCTTTGAATTTTGCTCTCTTTGCATCATTCATTGTTGCATCTTCTTCAAGGGAAAGCAATATTCCTAACATAATCCATGAAAAGACAGCAAATCACTTAAAAAAAACATGAGTAAGGACCATTTCTTCTGTTTCATAGCAGACGTGTTGAAACAGAGTGTAAAAAGCCTCTAAAACTGTGATTTCTCAAACATTTCTTTGGTCTACTTTATGATGTAGTTGAAAGATACTTATGATTGCTAGCAGAAGGGAGGAGGTGGTGTGAGGCTAGGTGTCTCAAAGGATACAGAAAAGGTTGAGCATTCTCCTTGCCTCCAGTGACCACACAATCGTGCATTAAAAAGTAATATCAATGCATTGGACCACCCTTGTAATTGCTGATTTACAATACTAGAAAGAAAATAAAATCTCTTAGCCTTCAGGCCCTCAAATTTTATTAAAATTAAAAAAAAAAAGAAGAAACCACAACCAAACCTACCTTTCCTCTTACCTTCAATGTAATTCTCTAACTTCAAAATGCCCTGTCAGTCTTGACTAATAATAATTTTAAAATATTCAGCTATATCACTGCTTATTACCGTGTTTCTATCATGTTTATTCCATGGCCTAGCAATAGGAAATACTTTGTACAATCTAAGCACTTTCTTTTAGTGTGCCACCTGTTCTCCTGCCCATCTCTTCTACCTGTATGATTGAGCTCTAATAGCTCAGAGACATCCTCATGATAATGCACTAAATATGACAGTTTTAGTCCAACAACAGCATGTAAAAAAAAAAAATAAATTTAAAGGTGTCAATTAGTGAAGGGTTAATTGTATCTCCATTCTCCTAAAAATGGTCATACTCAGTTTAATGATCACTGAAGCAGTAGCTAAAAAATAGTATATCCCTATCATCACAAATATGTGTATATTTACACATATACACAGATTTTATCACTCTCCTGGCCTTTGATGTGTGGCTCTAGTGTTCTAGTCTCTCAGTTTGGTCTTCCCAGCTGGCATTTGATAAAATGTAAGCATCACAAGACTTGGATTAAAATGCCAATTTCATTGTTGCCAGTTCTATTGGACATAATTGAATAAATTTTCCCCTCCCTGAAAAGCTTCTAGATTTCTACACACAGCACTTATTAAAAAATTACCAGTAAGGCTGTACATACTCAATTACTAGCAAGACTCTACTTTTCAAAAAACATGCGTCTTATTTCCAGTCTGAGTTAGTCTTCTATAACTGGTATGCCTTTTTTTCTTTTTCATCATTTTCACTGCCTCGTCAAATTGTATGCTACTAAGTGAGGTATTTTGTAGAAACCTGCTACGTTATTACTATCTTTAAGCTACCTTGATCAAAAACACTGAGAGAAGTAGAATTTTCTTTACCATAAGCCCACAGTGATATTCATTAATTATATTACTCTCCTTAATTATTTATTAATTGGATTCTGTATTAACAATTCCATTAACTTTCTCTAGATCCACATCATGCTCACAATCTTGTAATTACCTGGATTATCTCCTTTACTTCTAAAAATGCCCTTAGTTTTCTTCAGGTCTTCTGAAAGCTGCCATTGTTTCCCAACAAACTGAAAAAAAAAGATATATATATGCACACCCAGCCAGCTCTTCTAAAATAACTGGTTACAAGTTTTACAGAATTACAAATATCAAGTTACGAACTTTAGTATCAACTCATTAATGTCATCCTAAATTATTCTTGATATGGAAATATTTAATAGTCTCAGCTATACCAAACATCTGTCTCTTCCCAGATACACAACAGAAGTGCTTATTGATCTCTTTTTAATTAACTGTTACTAAAGCCAAGATTTGCCTCCAGTAATGAGTCACTATCAGAATTCCTGCAGCTTTACACAGGAAAATATCTTATTCCTTTTATTCCTGAAAATATTGGCAATAACTGTTCGTTGTATCTGTTTATCTTGATTAAACTCCTACATTCTTAAGCTCTGGCTTATATTCAATATTATATTCTTTTTATGTAATTCTAACTTCTAAGTCTTCCTGGTGTTTTAATTACTATGATATTCTTTCTGAAAAAAAGCTGGCAGCTTTTTCAAATAGGATTGATGCTTAGAGAAATATTCTTAATTAGCATTCATAGTTTTCTGCACTTTCTTTCTTCCTCATGGTGTTATGGTTCCTGATTGGAAAAGCTGACTTATTTTAAAGCTACAAATGCAGTAGTTTGGATGTTAATCATGCTTACAGGTAACAGAATAAACTGATTTTTTTTACAAAAGTTACACTGATTTTTAGGTTTGTGATCTGTTGTTTTTCATATGCTAAGATGACTTCTTGAAAAATCTGCTTGTGCCAGACACAGCATTTTTTGTTAGTGATAAATCTTTTGTCTCTAAAAACTTTGTAGATAGCACTGTCTCCCCTCCTGTGCCCACATATGTCACTCACATTTTAGTTATTCATTAAAATTATAATTTTCATCCCTTCCCTGTTTGTTACACACAAGTGCAATTGTCATGGGATTTTAATTTGATTCAGTAGATCATAGTAGGCACTGATTAGTAAACTACCTAGTATTTATAAGATAAAGCACTGATTTCGTAAGCATTTGGCATCGTGTTGCTCTTGAGCTATCAGAAACAGTGTGCTTTTTACATAAATTGCCATTTTCCTTTCCTTTTTCCAAGTTGCTTGTTTATAAACACCCAAGAATTAGACTCGCCCACCAGCTCCAGTAGCACCACCTAGGTATTCTGGTTTATAGCCCAGACTCCCAGTGTCATTGTACAAACCAGTAAATTACCTCTTTATAATTCTCTAATGCCAGCATGACTTCAGGATGCTGAAGACCTGTTATGTCCAGCATTAGTCTGCATTATCAGTTACAACAGGATAGGGAACCAGACGTTCCTACTGATGTTGATGACAACACTTGCGTTGGGATAGAGTCTCTCTAGAGCTGTAGAATATGCACCTGGTGGCATTGAATCAATGTGGACATAAGATGCATTTGGACTCACACAGTTGTGGGGCTGTTCTGCAAAACTAGGATAGCCTTTTTATGGTGACTGCCAGCCAAACTGCATCACATCTCCCCGCTGTTTCTAGGAAAACAAGAAATAGTAATCCTATAAAATGCTCTGATTCTAATGAAAAGACATTTTTTTGAAGTATTTCCAACGATCTCTGTTCCTCGACCCACTTTCTGAACGACTGCACCCTCTAATGGGGTAAAACAGATTGGCTTTCAAAGCAGCCAATTTATTTTTATATTGTTTATATCCTTCTAGTCCTTATAGGCATAATACAACAGCCCATTCCCGTGACAGTGAAACAAGCACAGTTTTGCTAAATGTTAGATTACAAGGGAGGTGAGAATATCCAGTTAAGGCTCTATATGATTCATCTCTACTCTGGGTTAATGAAGAGTATGTAAATAACTGTATACATTCATGATGAAACGAGAAAGGAGTTTTAACAAAATAATAGAAAGGATAATTTACTTCACTTCCAAGTCCAGAAAAAAGTATGATTTTTTTTTTTTTTTTTTTTTCTTATTGTGTGAAGCCTTCTCATTTTACCAAAGCCTTGTGGGGAAGTAGAAGTTTTATCAATGAAAGTGGGATTAAACAGACACTTAACCATCATGTTGCATCTTGTCAAACAGGTAATTCTCTAATGGACCAATGAAAGCCAACTATGACAAGTTGTGGTCAACAGTCCTTGAATGTGCTGATGGTTCTGCTTTCATTACTCTTGTCAGCAGGTAACTTCTATACTTTGAATTTGTCTTTCACTGATGTGTGCCACAAGGAAAATTTAGTTGCAGTTTAATACTGAGTTCCAACAAAAGAAACAAGATGAAACGGATTGTTAATTGAATAATAAATAAATAAAGCTTATTTGTATTTAAGAACTGGAAGCTGGAATTTGAAATGCAATTGAAAATTTGGTTTAAGAAGGAAAAGACGGTGGAATGCTGATGTGGTAAAGCAGGCTGAAAACGTAAAAGAAACAAAGCTACTGTTTACATATGTTAGCTTTTCAGCTCATCTAAAAGAAAAAAGCAAGCTCTACACCACTGTACAATCCAAACATTTTGCTAAATAACCATCTATTGGGAGCAAAGTCAGTCAGGTTCTAATTGCACGTTTTTATATGGGCGCACCAGAGTATGTAAACATGTGAAGGATTGAACTTGGAATTTCAGCTGTTCTTGAGACGAATACATGTTAGATACAGTGTAACTAGTCTGATAGCCATATATATAAGAAAAGTGTATGACATCACTGTACACAAAAATTATGTTTCTTTCATGAATTTAAAGAATTGAGTGAGCCACGGAGTGGTTCCCGAGATGCTTCTCCTGGTACTTGGTAGATCTGCCCTGGGTGTTTGCTACTAGGACACAGAAAGGAATTGTGCAGAAATCTGTGAGATGTTATATTGATAATTAGTTGAATTCTCTGATTATTAGTCACATTTGTTCTCTGGGAGTTTTTTATGACATTAGGTTTTCTGTAATTATGAATGAATTTATTTTTTTTAAATAATTTAAAAGCTTCTTAGTCCAAGTAGATTTGATCCTATGAGTTTTTAACTCCCAGTACAACCTCTTTTATCCTCCATTCTTGAAGCAATTTTTAATCCAAAAAGGTATTTTTCCATCACTGCTTCTTATTCTCTTGTACATCATATCCCAAACCACCATACTTAAAACTTCACCAGGCATTACGTATCTTAAAGTATACTTCTGCTCCAGTAAGAGCTGTGTAATGCTGTTAACATTCAGTGTCAGATCCTCATGAAGTAGTTCAAGTGTGCGTTTTGTTGCCCACAGTCTCATTGCGTGTTTGCAGGTATTTAAGTTGATTCTTTCTAATGGTAGTTCATTATTTAGCTATAACAACACGGTCCTTTTGCTAACAATGTTATAATATTATCAACTAGACTACTTATTTGCCTAACTGTTCCTAAAGCACTGTTTTTCTGTAGAGTCCTTCCACTGCTATCCCTATGTATGGGGCTGCACCCCTAGTTATGTAACTACCCTCCTCCTACATGTTAGAACCAAGCACAGGGTTGTAGCAGCTTCTTTGTTGTTTTCCAGGTTAAAGTCTTTTCAGAAAGCTGTTTCCCTGGTGCATGAATGAAGCCAATTAGTCAAGAAGACTTCAGTGAATATATCCCAGTGATCAAACATCCCAAAACTTTTCCAGCTGCTCCAGTCTCTTCTGTTGATTTTTCTTAGGTTTTCATACTTTTACCATTCTTTATAGGGGACATCTAATAGAGGACTCCTGAGATCCCATTTCTCCAACCATTTTCTTCAGGATTATGTAAATACCCGTGTTCCAGTTGAATAGGACACTGTGTTTACACCATGTGTGCAACTATTAGCAGTCACTACTGGTAGTAGTCACTATTACTACTGTTGTGCAAATAGTAATAGTCAGCCACTAGTACATACAGAAACTTATTCCCTCAAACCCAGACATAAAGCCAGTGTTCTGATATTTTCTTCTTTTACAAGTACTGCCTCTGAACACTGATTTTATTTGAAACTAATTACATATAGCTTTTACTTCTTACATAATTTATCTATTAACATCACGAACTATTGTCTTTGTAAATGCATGTGTTATCTTCTTGTTGCTCCTTGGCTATTAGTATTTTATTATCTGACATCCATTATTAGCATATAGAGCTCAGGCTTAACTAGAAATTATCACAAGCCTTTCATGTCAGCCAAACTCTACTCCTTGGGGAATTTTACTCCTGACATCTGTAGAAGTGGGTTTAGGTCATTGCTAACTCACACACATTTTACAGGATGAAATGTATTATTTATTATTTTGAAGCCAGCATGAATGTAAATGGTTTTTTTGGTCCAAGACAGGTCAGCTTCCATAAAGGAACTACTGGCTTTATGCAATAAGAATGACGGGGGGGGAGAAAAGTATGCTATTCTCACTGGAATGATAGGAACATCATTTTAAAACTGAGCTGAAATGACAATCTGATGGCAAGACTCCTTTTGAGTTCCCTAGATTTACAGACTGCTGTCTGTAAGATCATGCTTTACTTCCAAGTCTTTCATATACTAAGATTCACAATCTCAGGACTAAATTTCTAAAGTCTATATGCATGGTTGAAAACTGCACTTAAAAACTGGATTTAACTTTTACTGGCTCCACAGGTGGAATGAAAGTAAGGGCACGAGTAACACAAAAGTTCCCAGAGCAGCAGTTCTCAGAGCCCAGCCTTCCTTGTGTCAGAAAGGGGGAGAAGCAGCGACAGTGACAGTGGCACAGAGGTGTGGTCAGATACCAAGTTGTGGCTCAGAATGATGATGAAGTTTGGCAGCTTAGATAGGAAGATTAGTCGTTAGGAAAGAGATGCTGCTGCCTAACATGGGCAAAATATTCTCAGATCAGGGACAAATAACACGGAAAGGAAAGGTTTCTGTTCCGATTCGTAGGCTATAGCTCCATTTAAAAAAAAAAGATGAAATCGCTTTGCGAATACTGAAACCTCAGACATTTTATTTCAGTGCTATCAAGATCATAATGGCATGCAAATTTAGGATTTTTGAACAGTTGCTAGTTGTACTGCCCACACAAGGGATGCAGAGTAGAAGGAGGAGCAGCATGGAGTCATGCCAGAAGAATATCCTTTCTGACCACTAACTCTTAGATTTGCTTTGCAGTGATGTTGATACTTGTGTTCATTTAATGCATTGAAACACATTTATAAAGTCAGAGATGACATCAAGGCTTATATTAACAAGCAAAACCTGACATTATTTGCACATTATAGCATTTTTTTCTTTGAAGTAGGAAATAAACGTCCATATAACAAAATTATCAGAGCATCTCAAATGATTGGCATTGTGCTAAGTAAAATGCGTACGTGTGAATATTTATGTGGAGCCATATGGAAAGCATATAAAGACCAGCCATTCTGAAAGCCTTAGGGCTTTAAAAATTTAATAGCTAAATTAAAAATTTAATCAGCATTACACAGATCTCTAACTGTGAACAGATAGGAAAGTATCAGTTTGATGTATACTGGCTTTTAAAAGTAGAGTAGATAGATCTTAAGATGAGTTTAAATCAGTCATTTGAAGCATGACAGGCTATTCTTTTCTCTAAATTAGTAGGAACAGAGATAGGAGCATCTGTATCAATCACCTGTTCAATAATACTTTTCAGAAATAGTATGAGAACTTGCACATCAACTCCACTTCAGAAACAGCTGCCCATCTTTGCAACAGACAACTTAAGAGCCTTTCAGGTAAAATACTTTTATCTGAAGTATTTCTACAGAAATAAGGCTCTTTACTCCTCAGCATTTAAGCAAAATTATTTTCAGGAAAAATACTATTTTAAAAAAAAAAAAAAAACTACTTTATTTTTGGATCTCTGATTTTCAGAGAAGCAAAGACAGCAGGTAAAATTGCGTAGATTACAATAAATTGATAATAGTTTTTCACTGTGTACTAGTCTGGCTGTGCTGGGATTAATTTTTTTCACAGCAGCCTGCATGGTTGGGTGACCAAAACAGTGTTGGTAACGCGGGTACGTTAGCTTTTGCTGAACAGCCTTTACACAGGGTCAAGGCCACTTCTGTGTCTCATTGTGCACCCTAGCAAGGAGGCCGAGGTGGGCAAGAGCCCGGCAGGGGACACAGCTGCCACAGCTGACCTGAACTGGCTGAAGTGATGTTCTGAACAGCATGCTCAGCAATAAAACTAGGGTGAGAGTTTATCCAAAAATTGCTCTGGGACTGGTGGGGCATCAGTCTGCTGGTAGCAAGTGATTGCCTTAGCATCACTTGTTGTTTTTGTTATTGTTGCTGTGCTTTTTTTTTCTTATTCATTTATGAAAGGATCTTTATCTTGACTCACAAAATTTGTCACTTTGCCTTTCTGACTCTCTCACCCACCCCACTAGGAGAGGGAGTGAGCAAGCAGCTGTGTGGAGCTTAGCTGCCTACCAGGGTTAACCCACTGTACACTGACTACCAAATTCAGACTGTAATTCAGTCATCATGCTATACTCTTTCTTGTGCATTTATTTTCATCACTGACATTTTACTATTTAAGGATTTGTTTCAGACTGCATTTTATTGCAGACGTGACTTTTCCTCTGACCTGATGGTATTTTCATTCTCCCTTCATTCTGTAGTCATCCTTCCCCAGTTTTTGTCCCCAAAGAAGTTTGAGGTTTGTTTTCCTTTTATAATGGGTGAATGACCCACCAAGGGTTCGGAGGACACTTTCACATGTGCTGTTCAGGAAACTGCTTTGCAGTGGCAAGCAAGCTAAACCTCTTTGGGTCCTATAAGCCATTAATGCATTCTCACAATGCAGTGCCTCTCTCAGAGCACTGAATAATTGCAGAAGCATGGAAGTATTCAGTTGCTTATGAAACACAAAGAGCTAGATTTTAATTCTTATTACATGCACTACATGTATATACAAGTCAGGTATAACCTTACAGAGGTTCTTTTCACTTGTGGTAGCTTAACATGGGTGTAATTCACCTAAGCTAAGTATAGTAATAACATAGGAAAAATGACATTTTTGCTATCCTCTTATTTGCCAAGCTAGTTCTAGCAATAAACATCTTCCATTAAAATGTCCCAAACTTGAAACCACCATCTATACTGGAAGCTTCCAAAATTACTAATGTGTAAGCAGTTGTAATAATGTAACTTTTAAAAGGATAAATAATGCCTTTTACTGTTAAAGGTATATTATACCCACATTTGGAAAGAGAAGGTGATCCTGTTGATCATGCATGATAAACAAAATGTGTGTTGCACCCCAAGGCTTTGCAGGTGTCAGAGAAGAAAATTTGTTTTCCTGGGAGCAGCTGTTATAATCAAAGTACAGATAGTCCAGCTAAGGAAGAGTAAGTCAAGATGGCTGAAAAGAGAGAACTGTCAAACTGAATAGTTTGGATCAGTTATATTTTCTCTACAGCTGCAACTGTAGTAGGACATGTACATTAAGCCATCTAATTCTGATAAGAAATCTGTAGGTTTAGGGAAAGTTATCCTTCCGCTGGATAGGGAGAACACTGGACGAGGGAGTGAGTAAAAAACCCAAGCACAAGTGTTCAGGATATAAGCAACCCCTACAGGAGAAGCATGGAAAGGCATTTTTCTTACTAGAGAGTTTATTGCACAGCTTTTTCAATATAGCATAAATGTATCTTCCTTTAAAGCATCTGAAGCTGGCCATTTATCAGAGAAGGATTAAATAGGTGCTCTTCTGCTGGATATTGTAAATAAAAGTACCGTGGATAAACACCACTACTGGAAGTACAGTGCTACATTGTGAAGGCTACCTATTAGGTCCAATAATAAGATTTACATTCTGTTTGTTGACATCAGGCATGGACTCACCTTTTCTCCTAGTAATGATGACTAGTGGAACTACACACATTGTAATGCATGTAGTGCACCCTTGCAAGCTGATATCAGATGTTAGGGACCTTTTTAGGTCCTTTTTAGCATCTAATGCTATTTGGCTTGCTCGAGATCATCCATGTATGCAGCAGACCGACAAGAGACCTGCATCTCCTCCAGTGAAAGTGGGGAACTAGACAAAACAGCGTAGGGAGGTCTTAGCTGACACTGGAGACCTGTATTTAACTAACAGAATCAAGCTGCTGTTCTTGTTAGAATCAAATACTTGGTTAAAAGTTCTACTTAGTTAATTTATCCCATACCATATGTCTCTTTCTTATTTTCTAGATTTAACTTTTTCAAAAACAAATGATACATAGTTAAAACTAAATGGATGATGGGACAGAGTGCAACCTCAACAAGTTCACTGTTGATACAGAAGTGAGAGGAGTGGCTGATACACCATAGGGTTGTGCGGCTATCCAAAGGAACCGGGACAGGCTGGAGAAACAGGCTTACAGGAACCACATGAAGTCCAACAAAGGAAAGTGCCAAGTCCTGCACCTTCCTGGGGAGGAACAACCTCAGGGACTAGTATCTGCTGGGGGCCAGCTGGCTGAAAAGGTCTTGGTTTTTGTGGCTCCATTAGTAAGAGTGCTGCCAGTAGGTCGAGGGAGGTGATCCTTGCCCTGTACTCAGCATTGGTGAGGCCAGAGCTGGACTGTGTCCATTCCTGTGTCCATTTCTGGACTTCCTAGCACGAGAAAGAGGGAGCTACCAGAGAGAGTTCAGCAAAAGGCCACTGAATAATGTATGTGACTCATACAAGGAAAGACTGAGAGAGCTAGGGACTATTCAGCATAAGGAAGAGAAGGCTCAGAGGGATCTTACTAATGTATGTAAATACCTAAAGGGGGGATGTGAAGAAGATGGAGCCTGGCTCTTTTGGGTAGTGCCCAGTGACAGGACCAGAGACAATGGGCACAAACTGAAACAGAGAAGGTTCCCTCCGAACATCAGGAAACACCTTTTCATTGTGATGGTGACTGAGCACTGCCACAGGTTGCCTGGGGAGCTTGTAGAGTCTCTCTCCTTGGCAACGTTCAACAGCTGTCTGGACATGGTCCTGAGCAACTGGCTCTAAGTGACCTTGCCTTTGATTTTTGTCAAAATTTAGTCACTCCTGGAACACTTTCGTTATTCCTATGTTAATTAAGGGGGGAGTGCAGGGAAGTTAAGTACGTGTTCATGGACGAATGCACTTTGTGGATTTTGCAGCAGAATTGGAACATGCAGGTTTGTTGCAAGAGTTACAGAGAGTTTTGAAAACCTAAGTTGAAAGAAAGACAATACTGATTATTGCATCCTCAGATTTGGAACACATTTTTCCCAGGCAGGGCAAGAAGAGATTTGCAATGAGTTTTCTCCATAGCTGTGATCCTTTAGAAATAGCATTCTTCTGGCACTTTCAGTTACTGACTGCATTAATCTACAAAAGGATTTTCTGTTTTGTTAATGATGACTGGTGTGTGTGTATGTATATATTTACAAATGTAAATGTTTAGAGTGGCTTTCTTTCAGTGAAAGAACAGTTTAAGTTACCTTGTTTTCTCTTGAGTTTAGTGCTTTGGTTCTAAGATCCCTGTATACACACAAATAAAGAAGTAATCTCTGTCACAAGCCTAAAAATGTGTCTAGACTTATAGAAAGAGAGTGAGAGATTCTTGAAGTAAATATATTTTATAAAATTGAGAAATAAAAGTGTTAGTAATAGGATTTTTAAGCAACATAGTAATGAGGATTCAGTGGATAAAGAGCACACATGCAATTACAGATCAACAGGGCCTATGTGCAGAGAGGTACAATACAGTTAAGCTAAACCCATGCAAGTCATTATCTCTAATCTCTTGTACTGGTAAATTGATATAAAAGTCATACACCAAGTTATAAGGGTTAATTCTGTCAGTCTACACCAATTAATAAAGGATATTTACTTTAACCTTATGAAGTGCAACTATCCACAGCATCACTGCACCTCTATTCTCTAATGAGAGTGAAAACATTTCACTGGTAAAAGTTTTCAGACTCTTGACTTCTACATTTCACTTTCCTTAGCGTGCAAAGCTTTTGGGGGGTCTGTACAGTACAGGTAATCTTAAATAGCGCCGTAAGGCCCTACCACAACACAAACTATAAATCAGTTTAAGTGTTGGCAGTATGTGAAACCAAATATTGTCTCTTACAAGACCTTTCAGTTCAACCAGAAAGTTGTGTATCATTGCTTATGACCATCCTGGAAGGGACCTATACCCTGCCCCTCTGCACAGTTGATTGGCTCAAAGAAACTCAGATGATTGCAGAGCTTCCAGTTCAGAGCTGTTTGCAACCAGTAGGCTTAGAGCATGGGCAGAGAGCTTGCATCTGCCCACAGTCTTACCATGTAGATGTAACCACAGTGTGCCTGTCACCACACAACAGTCAGCTTCTAGCCTGCATTCAAAAGATGGAGAGCTTGGTTTTTTTTTCCCCCGCAGGAAAAGTCATAGTGAAATCAGTGTGACATATTCCTGCAAAAAATGTTCTCAGAGATGTAATGAACACCTTACATGAGAATTTAATAAAAGAGAAATGTGAGAACTCCTAAGAATAGCTGTATTTCTATTAGTTCTATCTATTTGCAAATTCAAAGTTGTTCAGATCTGTTATACTATTTTGTAATTACTATTTCTGGCAGAATAATCCTTATCAAAGAATGACCTTTACATAGAGAAGATATTTTCTGTCAAGAACAGTGACTGTAAATCAAATGCCATCAAACTTTTATTGCAGTTTTTACATAGACTTTTTGTTTTTATGAAGTCATTCCAGGAGAATCAAGCATGAATACTGCTGGGTGTTTATGGATATCAATATATTTAGAAAAAGTATGAAAAAATTTTCATAAATATTTTTGTGCTTTGTGGCATGGAGGGCATTTCTCCTCCTCCCTTAAAGGAAATAATAATAGTCAGAAAGTAACAATAAAAGTCAAAATGCAACAAGAGGTTAAATATTGTAATCTTTTAGTACTAAATGTTGAAAGTTCTGAAATAGTAATGGTTTTCAGAAATCAAACAACAGCTGTTTAAGCTTAAGTAAGGAAAAATTATAGTTCATAACATAGATTGCAAAGTGACTCACAAAGCCAATATTGTTCTTTGTTTTACAGTGTTGTCTGCACATTTTCGGGTCTGCGAGCCATACACGGACTACAAAGGTCGCTATCACTTTGGTTTTCACTGCCCCCGTCTTTCTGACAATAAATCTTACATCTTTTGCTGTCACCATAACAACACAGTATTTAAATACTGCTGCAATGAGACAGAATTTCAGACTGTTATGCAGATGAACTTGACAGGGAACGCAGATGGATATATGCATAAGTAAGTAAATGAGTTTTAAAGTACTCTTCACCAAACTGTTCCTGGTCTACTTACTACAGTCTGAGGTGTACTTTAATGATGGAAGCAATTAGAATAATTGCACTACAGAAAAACATTACTAAAAGGTTTTTGCTGTTACAGAACTCCTAAAATAAAGGATATTTTAGCTTTGCTTTCTTTGCTTTGAAACAGGCTATAAACACTGCTCAGACAGCACGTATATAAAAGTTGCATGTAAACGTAACAAATATAAAGTTACAGATAAAAGTTAGAAAAGTCTCTCCCCTGACCCCAATCTGATCCAAACTATATTTAAATGTGTATCAGTAAAAATAAATCCCAAAGCTGTCTGCAGGGGAGAGAGGGAGTGAGTTGACATTTTCCACATCAGCTTAAATGAACTGTTTTGAATCTCTGACGTTTTGCATGTAAATGTCTTGTAGTCACTGACCTTGGGGAACAGAAGGTATTTGCTTATATACCAACATTGTGTGGTCTTCTTGCCTGTTACCTGGAATACTTCCATGTACTGCTGGGGCCTTTCCTCTGAGATATATGTCAGTAACTTTTTTTCTGAAGACCGATAAATAGCAAGCAGATCTTTGTTCCCCATTACCTATTTACGATGACAAAATCTTCACATGTGGTTGGTCTCCTATTTAGTATTTGACATTCTGGCCACACTAATCTGCTGCAATTTCTCTTGATGCAAGGGCAACTATCAGCTGATGTAAACCCTCAAGGTGTAATTCTGATCTGTCTGCTTTCCCCTGCCATTTTAATTCTGGTATCCAGCCCCTCCAGGGTGATGAATGGGCAGATTAAAGACAACTGGAATTCCAATCTATTGATTTTTGTTTACAACAAGGATTTTAGCATTTTCTTCTGCAGTGCCAAAGCCCATTAGTCTGTTGTCATTCCCTCCTATGGAAGCAGGAGCAAGGCTGCTAAGAGGTTATAGTGCTGGAATACTGATGTGGACTCTTAACTCATCATGTGTCCAGCAGCAGCCAGCTCATGGAGTCAGCAAACCATCGTCTTCCTCAACAACTACTCCTCATATAGCTCTGCCTAGAGAAGTTTGATTCTGGCAGAGATACTGAAGTTGTGTAGTCTAACTTTACAGTTGTAATATTCACATTCACCAACTATTCTTTAGTCTGTGTACTGTAAAGAACGATAAAAATAGATGCTACCAATATAAGAGACCTTTAAATCGATGTGGATCTATGCTGTATTGTTAGTGTATGTGCTGCTATGTCCTTGAGGTGAAATTTCCTTGCCTAGGCCTTGTAGTACCCCTGGGAACATCAGGAGAACATATTACACGGAACACTGGGGAAACACTTCAAGTCTAATAGGCCCCTTAAAGACCATCAATTTTTCTCCACCCTTTGTGCATTCTGGACAATCTAGAAACTGGTTAGCATCCTCACCTCAGGCCACTCAACTCTGCTAACATATACGCCTCCAGGCAACCTGGTGGAGTTTGTACCACAGTATGCCCCAGTGCCCCCGTGCAGAGCATGCTCTACATACACTCTGTGATAAAAGTAGGATATGCTCCCCTTTTGTTTACTGGGATTACCATGTCACCATGGTAATCAGATGCCTTCCTGAAGAGAGGTCCTCACAGGACTCTCAGTACAGAAGGGCTGTGCACGTAGTCACAGACAGAGCCAGAAGCTACTTCACACTCCAAGTGATAAGAACAGTCTCCAGAATGAATTAGTGTGGCTATTGCCCCCACACTTTCCCAGTTCTTTGTCTTGCACACAGGAACCTTGCTTTATTTTTTCCTTTACTGTTCTGCAAACCTTGCACCAACACTGCTGAGCAACCAAGTCTAACAGGCAGCTTCATCACAGAGCTGGGGATGTTGCTAGCCAGTTGTAATTCAGCCAAGTAAAAAGCCAATGTCTCAGGCTTTTTCCAGTATCTCAGCAGCTACTCCATGTGTTTATAGCCAGAGCTTACTAAGGTAAGGTCCTTCTGTTCTTCTTTCACCAACAACCTGAAATGGACAGGGCAATCAGCCACTTTTCAAAGCAGACATACACAGAGGAACAGGTACAGTCAGATATGCCCAGGGATGTAGAACATTTCTCTTCCTCCTGCATTCTCTGTTTGTACGCCCACTCACATCTGTACATGCACACACCCATGAACACACACCCATGGGAAAAAATACGCACCTGTTCATTTTATAGGGCTGGTGTGTGTGAGCATCTCCTCAATGGAAAAACAGTAATTTGGTATTCCATCAACTCCAGTGTTTATTTTAATGAAAATATTTGAGCATAGTGTAAGTATTATATTAGTTTTCATTTAGCAATCATTTTTTAAAAATAAGTCATCCTCATTCAGTTGCCACATCTATGGTCTTTGTTGCTAAGTTGCGTGATTGAGAAACACCTGCAGACTATTTACCATATTGGATGGGGACAGTCTCTTTTGAGTGGTGCCCTGTGATAGGACAAGGGGCAGCAGGCACCTTACTAGAAAACAGGAAATTCCACCTAAACATAAGGAAAAACTTCTTTACTGTGAGGGTGGTGGAGCACTGGAACAGGCTGCCCAGAGAGGTTGTGGACGCTCCTTCTCTGGAGACTTTCAAAACCAGCTGAATACCATTGTGGGCAACCTGCTCTAAGCAAACTTGCTTTAGGTTGGCATTTCCTGTGGACATTATCTATGTGCTGGTCTTTTGCAAAGGTATGTAGAATCATACTAAATACAGTAAAAAGATTCTGGATTTATCAGTCAGCCAAGGCCAAGAAAATGGTGAGACACTAACTTTATGTAAAATTTCACCAGTATAGTGAGACGGAGGGAGAGCTCCTCACCCTGAGCTTGCTTAGACTGGTAGAAAACTTCCTGATAATTTTTGTATGCTGTGGAAGGGCAGAAAGAAGCGAAGCTTAGAGACCTACATTAAAAAAAATTATTGAAAGCATCTTAGTACACTCTGACTTTATTTAACATATACGATAGTTTAACTTTATTTGAATTCTAATACGTCCAAGGTTAACTTTACAGTAACAAAGTCAGCTCTTTGTTTAGATCTAATTTCACACACCACTTAAAAAAATTCTGATGAAACTTACTGTGCTGTGGCTGAGGATAATTACTTAGAATATGGGAATAGCAATGAACTGGAAAAAAAAAGGATTATAGTTTTCAGGGAAGAGTGATTCAATATTATTATTTGATTTAGTTCAATATTATTATTTGGTTTATTTTTCCCCTCAGCCATTCTTGTGATCATGAAAACAAATTTCTTGTTTTATAATGCAGTTGAGGAAAAAAATTAATGAAGTGACTCGTAGCTTCTTTGTCATGGCACAGCTGAAAAAACAAATTTGTCTTCTGTGGTCACACAATGTAACTATAGCCAGATTTATTTACATTTTTTCCTTTGCTTTAACACAAGGTTTCTATGTTTTTATAAGAATATTGGGCTATTATATCTTTGCACTCATACAGATTAATTAGTCTAGAATATTTTTGTATGCGAACAATTCATTTAATATTAGAGAAATACTAATGATGTCTCACAGCTAAGAAAAGTTCTGTCATCCAAAGTATTTTTCCATAAAACTTTGTCTAATAAGTTAACTATTCTTCAAAATAGTATTCACATTAATCTAGTATTCATACTCTCTCTGATTTTCTATTATGCCTCCTTTGGTGGATTATCAGCAGTACTACTATGCTAGAGGTCCTTAATCTGATACTGGAACAGTGTTATGGCATTCTGTAATGCATCCATGTTTTTCCTTCTTTCTTATTCCACTTTTTCAGGGTTGAATGGCTTTTGCACAACATACTACAACATTGCACCAAAAGCAATGTGAGGATAGAATAGATAGAATCTTCCTCCATGTACAGCATGTCCCCTGCAGAGCTGGCATTTGCTTAAATATCTCTCAGAAAGTCATCTTTACAAGAAAGAAAGAAAAAAAAACTCTAAAAATCAATTCTACTACCAACTGTTGCAAAAAGATATAATTTAGCTGGGAAAACCTCTTAGGTAATGGATTCCACAGGATAACAGAGGATTTGGCCAAGGCCTTGAGATAATAGTAGAATCAAAATAGGAAAAAAATAAAAGAAATCACATTTAAAGCATACATGCAAAAACTGCACAGATTTACTTAGTTTTAGATGTAAGAAGGCATTTGCTAAGATGTAAGCGTGTGTTTCCTTGGGGCAACACTTAAAGAGTGTTATTACTGCAAATAACAGCCCCATTTAAGGAGAATAGGGAAAGAAACAGTTTCCATGGCCATCTGCCCACATTTAAACTCTGCAGCTGTAGATTCTGCTCCCAATTGTTTTGATTTGTTGTTTTTTTCAAGCCTGAATTCCCAAGTGAATTATTTTCTGTTCATGTGCTGCACATAAAAATCAACAGACACTTAAAAAAAATATATATAGCCTGGTCCTAACCTGCTTGTCATCTGTCTTCGAAAGTTAATAAAATCAGATGGCATGAATCCCATGGGTAAGGATAATAATAAAAGAACCTGTCTTTTCATTTGTTTGTATAGATATTAGAGAACTCTAAGCAGGATTCTGTAGATGGAATAGGAGGAGATGGATGGTGGAAGTATTTATTGTTCTCAGAGAGCATAAATCAAGGCTCCCTGCAGTGTTTCCATTTACAGAAGTGGGCTTTGTATCAAGGCGATACCATATATACATCATATTTCTATAAAAGATGAACTATCTTAAAATAATGAGCTACTGAGCTTTTCTGATAGGTCCATGAAATACCCTGTTTCATGGAGAAGCTAAAAGGGAATTGTACTGTAACTTTTACTCCAGATTTAGCCTTTGTATTTGTGTGCCAGCAGCCGCAGAGAACCAAGCAACAAAGCTTTAGAAATCATTGTCAGTGTTAGATTGCTAAACCTTGTGTTGACCTAAACAGAAACGTCCAACATGACTGATTGGGAGAGGCAGGAGCACTGGCAGGGCAGGGCAAGCTTGCCAGATGGGGAAGGGGAGAGGAGGTAAAACCAGACCAAAACAACTTCTTATAGTTGATTATCCCTGTGAAGGAGCAAACCCCTGGAATTTGAATCTCATTAAATTTGGAATCTCTGCACAATTTGATTTTAATTGAAATGAAACTTCTGCACAAAAATACTGCAATATAAGATTGGAAGATGAAGCAATTACAATTAAATCGTTCAGTTCAATGAAATGAGAGCATGTCCTAGTAGTTTTTTGATTCCCCGTTCTTTTCTGTCTGTGGCCTTATTCGGTGTAAGTAAGATTATTTCCTAATTAAGATATGTTCTTAATTTGTAGGGAAGTTTTAATTTTTACTATAATTATTAGTCATCAGCAAAATTAATATTTTCTACCATCTTAATAGTTTGAGAAACAGAAAACAGCAAAGTATGGAATTCCCCTCTGTGTACAAACATACTAATTTTGCTTGTGATTTTTCACAAGGCCCTTTTGATTGTGCTGTTGTCCCACCGTCTGTTAATTAAAATTTTGTGCTTTGAGAAGCAGATGTTATTTAGAAGGAGCAGATGAATAACTCACATATGGTATGATTAATAAATTATTGCTTTAAACTGGAACACTCAAAATAGCTCTAATTTTCCCTAGCTAACCAAAGTTTTGATGGGTGAAACTATGTACCTAAAACACAAACAAATTCTTTTGAGTTAACTGTAAGAAATGTTCCTGCCTCTCACAGGGACATTGTTTTGTTGCCAAAACAAAAATACAATGTTTTCTAATATTTCCATTCTTACTATGGATCAAATACAGCTCACCTACTTGTAAAACAGATCCTATTAGCATTGGTGATGAAGAAGAACAGGATTCGTTACAGTAGCATTCTTCATGACTTCTCCAGCCTTCACTTCCCTTTTATTTATATCAGCAGAAAATAGAAGAGTTTAGCCCAATAGAATAAATCCACTGAAAGTCAAGAGTAGTGCTGCTGAGAAGCCTGGATTAACCAGATCCTGTTATACTTTCAAGTGGCTGGACTGCAAAGATTTTAATGCATTGCAAAGGTCTGCTCACTGTTTTGTGAAGTTAGGCATGTATGTGTAAGTCTTTATTATAGAGGCAAAGCCTCTTGGGTTAAGTGTTTTCAGAAGCACTGTATTTTGTCTACTTCAAATCATCCTGGAAATTTAGTGAAAATTTTAAAGTCCTAGGCTTGCGGAATCCTAAAGTTACAGAGGAAGGGACCCATTAACAGCTCTGACCTTCCTCTTGTTACTTGCAGTTATTTGCTATGGAACCTCATTTAATTTAAGCACATTATATCTGTATAGTGGAAAAATCATTCCCTGGAGAGGAGAATCAGCGTCCTTAAGTGCTGACAGGCAGCAACACGGAAATGAAAATTCTGATTTAATATCTGATTTCTTGTTTCAAATCCTGATTTCTTTTTAAGTGTAAAATGAAAAGAGTCATACAAAAGTTTAAAGGGAAGTGAAAGTTCAAAGCAGAGACTTGAAATGTTTGAAACCTGAAAAGGCTTGCGACATGTTTTTAAAATGTCAAAATATCTTTCTAGCTTGCACTTGTAATATGTCTTCTCAGACTTTCTCCTTCTCACAGCACTTCCATTTTGATTGCTGTTGTGATAAAATACAGTTCCCTCAAAGTTTCTCTGAATGTCTGTGAAAGAGAACATGGTTGAGTGCATGTTCAATTTTATTCATGTAAGTTCAGGTTCACGTAGATGTGGGTCACCCACCTACTACTTTGATATAATTTTTCTCCAAAACTGTCTTCCTAATTACATTTTTTACTAGTATCCCTTCTGCTTGCTCTTGTTCTTACAGTCGCTGGTACACATACTTCCACATTAGCTCATGGGTCTAGATTAACCTCCTTCACTGTATATCTAACCATCTCATTCTTACCCATTTCTTTCCTTCTCTTCTGACCTCACACAGTTTCCAATACAAACTGCATTTACACCTGACAGTCATTTTTCTTTTCATAATCCTGCATCTCCAGCAGAGCTTTAGCACTTCTTCCCCTTTTTGATCTCCAAATTCTTGACCCTTATGCTTTTCCTCCTTTCCCCGACTCCCCCCTTTATTTTTGTCACCTGTCATAGCTTTACAGATCCCTGCACCATGTCAGCAGCTGATAATTTTCATGGCCTTACTTACATATATATATTATAACTACATCAACATATACATATAGATGTAGTATGTATTTTCCTTCCTGGGGAATGCATTGTATAATATGATATTGTCAATGTTCTTCCTTCCTAAATTTATTACCAGCAAACTGAGGGATCTTCAGCAGTTGCTCTTCAAAGCCTGTACTTCTACTACTGTCTTCTGTATCCAGCAGTAGTTAATAATTAAATTCAGAGCAAATTCAAACACATTAAACACCCCTAAAGACAAGAGGTTTGTAATACATGTCAGCAGTGAAAGTTTTCAGCAGTGTAGACACTCCTCGGTCTCAGTTATTACAGCATATTTTCATATGGTTAATGTTCACTTTCATAAATGCCTGGTCACGTTGAGTAGGGTGATTCTCGGAGACTGAGAATTTGCAGAATAAGACCATCAACTATGTGCATATCAGTGGTCTCACTTAAAGCATCGGAGCTAATTGTACACCCAACTTATATGCCGCTATAAACACACAGATGAGAGGGAGAAATAAAAATGTATGTAAGACACGGGGCCTTAGTTTTGAAAAACCTTGCATGTCATGCATATAGCACTATTTCGATTGAAATAATAAATTTTAAGGACACATGCTTTGGAACAAAATTTTTGTTTCATCCATCTGTATATTATGTTTATATAATTAGTGAAACTAACCCAATAAGCAAACACAATGACCATTATTGATGAGATAACTTCTTTTTCCCTTTTTGTCTCTTACAGCAACTACAGTGCACTATTAGGAGTGTGGATCTATGGCTTTTTTGTGGTGATCTTGCTGGTACTGGACCTTTTATATTACTCTTCAATGAACTATGATATTTGCAAATTTTACCTGGCACGGTGGGGAATCCAGGGAAAGTGGATGACACAGGGACAGAGCCGATGGATTAACCCTGCTCAGGATCCAAGCCAAGTACAGACACAGCCTCAAACTCAGCCACAGCCTCAAACATCACAGACAGTACATACTTTAAAAGGAGATGCTTTAAGCCCACCCCTGATGTCTTTTCAGAGTACATCTGCCTGGTAAGTAAGTTGAACCATATTGTGATGTATTTTTTTGACTGTTGTTTTGTAGTGTGAACAATCACCTGTATTTGGAAGTGACTGCAAAGTCAGGCTGAATGGCACCATAATTCTTCATATCATGAACTGTCTTACAGAATTACTTTTTAGGAGTGATTTCTTACTCTGGAATATATTAAGTGAAATAGATACTGCTGGTTTTCAGTGCTAAATAGTTTTACTACTCTGTGGTAGAAATAAACTACAAATCTTTGGTTTACATTGACCATTATAAAATTAATTTTAATCTAGTGTCAAAGACTAACTGCTGTTATCTATGTAACTGCTGGTCTGGTTTTAAAAGATTGTATAAATAGGAATACTGAAATAGCTTCAAAGCAAGATGTCACAAATCCACACTATTTGTGGCATGAGACACAGAAAGAACATAAAAACCAGGTTAGTTTTTTTTATATGCATAAGCCAAAAAAGCATAGCTTGATCTCATTTGACAGAGTGGCACAAGTAGGCTACTGTAAAGTTAAATGCTACAAAACCAAAACAACTTCCCCCCCAAAACCCCAGACAAAATGAGAGATGGCTACTTCAGGAGCAGGCAGAACGTGCAATATGAATAGAAGAAACTACTGATGGCCATGAGACAAAATGACATTGAATTCTTTTGGACCGTTCGTGCCAACGAAAACAAAAGCAAAGGAAAAGAGCTGAATAAAACAATGCTCTGAATAAGGTGTCAAGAAGGCAGGGACTTCTTTTTTTTTTTTTGCAAGAGAGCATAAAAATTTTGAAGGGGGCAGAGAGGGTACAGAGTCACCAGTATATTTCAGAAGTATTCCAGAAGGCCGAGTGCTGAGGTTTGGCAAAATAAAGTGAGCTGAGTAGGGTGGAAAAGATGATAGCAGTTCCTGAAGTTGTAGAGCATGTAAAGCCGCAATGCTGCTCTTAGTCTGAAACTTTTGAGTCGCACTGTGTTGTTGCAGTTGGGATGATGATAGCAGGAGTCCTTTTATTTCATAACTTGCCCTTTAAGTATTAATCTAGAACAAATAGGGTTGAAAATTTTTCATAATAGAAGTGGTGATTTGATCCCCCAGGGCCAGGATCAGTGAAAGAGGTGGTTGTTTGGCATAGTAGCCTGTAGTGGATGTATTCCGTGCAGAACAGAGTTAAGGACCATCCTAGCAGGCCTTCTCCAAACAGAGGAGTCTAACAGTGCTACTTGTGGTCTGTTGCAACCACTCTTCTTTTCACTTCATTTTCCTCTTCTCTCCTTTTATATTCTAATTCCTTCGGGTTTTGCACATTACTTCCCCGTCTTCGTTCAGAATTTCCACGTGGGTTAAGACCAACATTTGTAGTACACTAGTTGTAGTCCAGCTTAATATGTGTGTGTGCATGTGTTTGTATATATAAAAATGTAAGGATCGTATGAAAATATATATATATACACACACATGTATTAAAAAACCCTAAACTATTTACCTAGTTATACCACTTGGGAATTCTGCCATACCACTGCAAATTATGGGAAACTGTTCAGTAATTCTTGAAGGATTATTGGTCACTTACTTACCATTACTGACTTTTGTTGTTCTGTTTTTGGTTTTGTTTTTGTTGGCTTTTTTTAAGCATTAAGCGGGGAATGTATGTTAGGATCAGGTGAGCATATCCCACATGCTCCTTTTCCTGTGTTTGCAGTAGATGAGCATTGACAAGTCACTCCAGTAACCCTCACCCTTTCCTCAGTTAACCACCTGTCTGTGCTGCCCTCAGTTCCCATAAAATAGTTCTTTTTTTTTCTAATCCTTTCATTGCTCAATGAAAGAAATAAGTAGATGTTTCCTTAACAAAACCATATTTATCCCTTGTATTTCAGCATGTAAAACACTACAAGAGATGCCATATTTTCAAACTTACAACCTGCAACTTTTGAAACATACAACCCCTTAACTGTGTGGGTGACGCAGTCTGAGTTGGACTTACTAAAAATACCAAGAAAAAGGTAGTAGGCACTAGTAATCACAGGGAAGGTGTTCAGCAGGTGAAAGAGGTTTTTGAGTAAACCTCTCCCTCAGAAAATGACAGGCTTGTGTACTACAGCAATTGCTAAGACAGTGGGGAGTAAGAGGAGGCTGCTTGGCTATTTATTTCTCTGTTAGATAATCTGCAGGTTATAGATATGAAAATATGGTAATTTTGCCATATAGAAATTAAGTGTAGTTTCAGTGTCTGGTTCTGCTGCAGTCTATATTTGATGAACGACCTCAGTACTGTCTTCTCAAAATGTAATCGTACCATCAGTGAAGAAGTGCAATGGAGTTACTGGATTTATAATGTCCATCACTAATTTAAAAATTGCCTGATTTATTAATATCTTTTTTTGTACTTCATACATGAATTTCCATTGTTCTAGATGATGACACCAATCTCTTAGGTGCTTTGGTAACAGCAGGTTTCCAGTCTATAAAATCAACTTTTCAGTTTGTGTTGGCATTTTTAATGAGTCCTAAACTTATCCTGGCTTTTCCCTCCATAGAGAAAATCGGCATTTTTCTTTAGCATCTGACAAACATGCTTATGTATATATGTATATTGGTGGTATCATACTATAAGAACAATTTCTGTTTACAGCTGAGCTTTTTGAAAATATGAAATAGATTTTTAAAATCCTGTTAATTACTGCTAAAAACATTTTCCAAAACAGTTTGCAAGTTTTCATGATGGCAGATGTTGTTGAAGTTGTTAGCTTCCTGTACTACATCTATCCTAAAACACTTCAAAAACATGCCATTCTAGAAGACACTACATGATAATAGGAAAGTGATTCTTGCACATCAGGAATCTCAGCAATACTGAAGACTTCAGGTGTCCTTATTGCCGAGAACTGACAGTGTGAGAAACTATCCCAAGATAGATGTCAGGATTTACCTATAGTTTGTAAAGCAGTTTGGGATCTTCCTGGATTAAAAATAATAATGTAAGTGCTTTTTATTTTATCATTTCTTTTTTTGTTCTAGTTTAAATGCTATGAATTTGCAATGAAACAAATGATTGAAACGGGTATGTCAGAGAGAAAAATCAAGCATGTCATAGTACACAGTATAGAACCATCACCAAGATGTTTAAACATTTTGTTATAGTAGATTATTTACTTGAGACAAAGAGGACCATGTATAGCCATAATATTATTGTAACTAGAGAAGTCTGGAACCCATTATACATGCTGCTGGCAGCTCTGCAGAGGGCTTGCAGTGTAGTGCAAGGTCAGGAAGGAAAATGATTAATATGAGAAAGATCAAGCCAAACTAATAATGTTGATTCATCATGTAGTGTATGGATTTTGTAGCCCAACTAATGTTGATTTCTTCTTTAGTATGAAACCATCTGAGGGCTGTCCAAAGACCTGTGTGATCTGAAGGTCCTGGTGGATGTACCGCAACTCAAACACCATCACAGACTGCAAGTGAATGAGCTTAAACAGTTGTGGCTTGCCCCATGGTGGCTGCTCCAGGTCATGGCTGAGGTGCATGAGCTGGGTCCTTCCACGTTCACTGGTCCATGTAAGAATCTGCAGTCTGGTTAGCCTGAGCAAGCTTTTAACAGCTGGAGATCAAACAGCAACAAGCAGCAGGCAAATCATTACGACTGCTCAACAAAGCAGAAGCCAGGGAGGTGAGAAAATAAAATATTGTAAGTTGAGGAATCAAAATCCTGACTACTGAAAAAACTTGTTCTCACAACCATGCAAATATTGTTAATTAATAATGACTAAAAAACATCAGACTAGCAAGGAAGATTATGTAACAAGAGATGTGGGCCAGGGTAGCCTGGCAGAGTTTCTCCAGATTCTCCGTGGCTGTGCTGTGTTCCAAATGTGAGAGGAGAACAGATGATCATGATCTCTCTGCCTTGCTCTGGTGATGTTAAACTCCTCCCCACCTCCATCAAGGATGGAAATCACAGGGAATACTGTCTTGAAATCCGACTTTTACCTCTCTGTTCCCTGCCTTTCTGCACAACAGCATGCAGAGGCAATGTCTGCTCTGTATGTGACCATACATGTTACGCTACATGACGCACACATTTGGAAACCTGCTGGTTGTCCAGAATCAGGAAAAGTATCAGCCCAGCAGGGTAAGACCATGCTTATTTCCATTATGTGGTTGGAATGGGCTAGGCAAAGGCAAGCCTGTTTTACTTCCCCTTATTAGGTTACAGTCTGCTTTTACTGTGAATTCCTCTGAGTCACATTGTCTTTTTGACAACAAATAGAACAGTTTTTATCCTGCTGCTATTCACCTACTACTTGACACCTCTTCAAATGACTTACCAAAGCACTTATAAGCAAAAAGAGAAAAAAGCCTATAAAAATAGTCAGAGTTTAGAAGCCAGCAGGTGACTGAGAATGTCCACCACAACTGTGCAAAAAACACAGGGAATGAATACTTTGCTGGTGGCTAAAAAGGTGGTGTGAAAGAATTCCTTTTGATACCAAATTTTGAAACAGGACACAGACTGGCACAGGAGCAAAATATCCACATTCAGTAGGTCCTCTGCTTCAGTAATTTGTAAGAGCTGTGCATGCGGTCTTGCCTCAGTCTTGCCTCTGTCACCTAGCTTAGGACATTGGTACTGAAGTGGGACAGCTGTGCGGTGTTCAACATGGCCATAGTCCACCAAAAACATTAGGTCCTGGGGTGGTGGGAGGCTTCTGTGCAGAGTTTGTGCTTGATACAAGATACTTACAGTAAGAAAATGAAAAAAGTCTGCCTCCTTCCATTGTAAGTAAAGTGTTTTGAAAATAAGAAAGATCTCAGTTTACATTTGCAAAATCACTACTTCCTGTTTAATACAGGAATACGATACTATTTTAAAGATGCGAAATTTTGCATCATAGGGCAAAACATAGTTTTTTTTGTATTATACTCAGACTAAATATGGCAAACTAGAACACCAATAGTTTTTTTAAAAGACAGGAAGAAATAAAATTGAATACTCATACAGTATGAAAGAACTGTCTGGGAATTAACATCATCTAGAGAATCCGTCCGGCAACAGATATTAGGTGTGTTGGGCAACATCTACCATTATATGTGTGTCTCCATTCCCTTCAAAATATACTGGGTTAGAATAACAGATATTGTTGAATTTATTTTCTTCTGTATATTCTTCTCTGTTTGCTATGAGCTGCATAACTGTAAAAATAGAAATTACTTAAAAACAAAAGCACAGCTAAGGAAATCACTGTCTGCTCCTAGAAGAGCCAGATGCTAAAACTTGTTTTGCTGTGCATATCCCTTTTCTGCCTGGCCTCCCATTTGATGTCAGGGCAGGAGACCAACAGCACCAACAGACAGTGGGCTTGGAACCAAACACCTCAAAATCTGCAATGATCCAAGCCTTGGTTGCTTGCCTCAGCACTATAATCATGCAAATAAATGGGAAAAATTTCCTTTTGAGTTTTTATCGTTCGCATTTAAATAAATCAAGATACCGAAGTTACTGAGAGCTTTCTTTCTTCCTTGTATTTAGAAATTCACTATTAGCATGCGAAGTTAAGCCAATATGCAAGGTCCACCTCAATCTAGATAGAGGCAGTCTTTGTGTGTATTGATAGGCACTGCATCTTTTGTTGAAAACTATGGAATACCTACTGTTCATTTCAGCCTTATTCTCCTTTTGCTTTTGCTCTGTGAATTATAGACCCCATATTGCAACGTTTATTTCTCTGCATTTTTGTTAATTGCAGATTTCTTGGATATGGGATGATTGAGATTCCCTATTTTAGCTGTTTCTCAGCCTTTCCATCAAATTGGGACTGTCACATTTATCAGCTTCAGGAAAGTATTTCTCTTACATAGACCACAGTTGAAGTGATTTAATTTAACTTAAATATGGTAATGAATTGTTAGAAAACAGCAATTAAAACAAAAGTGAGTATTTAAAAGGTTGTCTGAAGACTATTGCTAAATGAAGTCTGCACACTGAGAAATGAGAGCTAGTAAAAATACTGGAAACCATTTCTGAACGTCTTCCATATTTAAATGTTCTCATATATCTTAAGTAGAATTTTTTGCAGTGAGATCTTTACCTTATCTACATTGTAACCAATCCGGAGTAACACTGCTGAAGTAGCAGATAGCAGCATAAAATTCATGTGAAATAGAAGACTCCAATTAAGCCCACAATTGCACTGCATAATATCACAACACTATAGCATCACACATAGGAATGAGTGTGAGATCCTAGGTTTTATCAACCAATTCCGACTTCTCTGTCACAATAGAAACCACTTAATTTTAAAAGATTCTATAGTTAGTAATTACAAAACTACCTCTCATATCCTCTTATTTGCCAGATGCTCAATAGTAATGGTAATAGCACATGCACATTTTATGCACTGAAAAATAAAATAGCAAGGTTATTCTAGAACACCTCCGTTTCTGAAGTATCACAGAGAAACTTTGAAATGGCCCCAGCCACTTTGCAAGTACAGCTGAGCACAAAAACCTGAACTTCTTACCCACATATATTGATGCAGTTTGGCCATTTCTCTCAATAGCACATCAAAGGTGTCCAGGCTGGCTGATTTCACTTTCACATTTGCATTTAAAAAGCTAAGTCAGGCACTCACAGTCACTCCTTATTTAGATCTGTAAATACAAATGTACCTGAAAGTCAGCCTAGTTGTCTCTGACATGCTTTTAAGAGGAGCTGGATCAAGAGCAGTAGTGGCAAACCATACCTTGTATTGAATTATGCAGTCTCAGCTGTATTTAGCCTTAACTGGCAGGAACCAAAACTTTTATTACATTGATAAAATTCAACTAATTGCTTTTTGTTTTCTAGATACTAAGTAAGTCAGATGGGCAAGCAGACGACAGGGAGAATAAACAGCATCAGCCAAAGGTATTTGCAAGTGGCTGAAGAAATAAAAGAGAAGGTGTTAAGGAGCTAATGATCTAAACAGTTTATTCAAAGGTACAACGGGATTTTGAAGTTGGAGATTTAGCATAACGCAAGAGTTCTGAGCTGAAAGAAAGCACTTTTCAAGAACAAAAAAAAGTACAGTAAGCTGTCCATCTTAAGTAGGCTGCACCCCAGAGAACTATTTAAAACACCTGCAAAACAACTTGATGATTTAACAGAAGTCAGACTGAAGAAGAATTTTTTTTTTTAAAAAAAAGAGCCTCTAAAGTAAAAATCTCATTGTTTTCAGTGTCTTAGAATATCAACTCCCAACATACATTTTGGATGTCAAGAAACGGGTAACTTTAACTCAAGGAGGAACAAGCAGGTAGTAGAGCTGAAGATTGTGTACAGACCCATGTATTATTTTAAGAGTTATTATTAAACCAAAAGCCATACGTAATAAATAATCCATTTATGGGGTTGCAGAAGATCTTCTAGAGTATGCTAAAATTTCTACAGCAAATAATGGCATACTATGGAATACCAGACAGTCATGAAATCATCGAAAGCTTTTGTGATAATGCTGAATGCATGACCATAAATAGTAACAATGTCAGATAATTATTTGCAATGAGAGTTGAGGTCAAGTATCTACCACATCATTACTTTTATTGTCACTGTTCCCTGATTAGATCATGACAAAGACAACAACAGCAAGCAATTAGGCATTTCATCAGAAGAGTGATAAAGCATGTTTGTATGACCTTGGATTTATAATGATGTATAACTGCACAGTTCAAGAAAAGGGCAGCGATTAGACATAGTCAGTTTGTTCATTAGGAAGATATCAGATATATGGCTGTTTAAGTCTCAAAAGCAAAATATATCAAAAAGCATTGAAATTTGAGAAACATTATAGTCATTTAACTGTTCATTAAGTCAGGAGAGAATGCTAATGCCAATCAGCAAACGATTTTCAAGAACTTAAAATGTTTTGAAGAAGTTACATAATCAACACTGTCATAAATACATATATACGTGTATCTATAACCATAATTGTGAAGAAATCTATTCACTTCAGAAAAAACTTTGAAATCCACTGTGAAAAAATCTTAGAAATTGGAAATACTAAAGAGATAAAACCTATTTAAGACATTAAATGGCAGGAAAAGTCCTGTAGTGATAGGATGAGGGTTACTGGGTTCAAACTGGAAGATGGTAGATTTAGATTGGAAATCAGAAGGAAATTCTTTACTCTGTGAGTGGTGAGACACTGGAACAGGTTGCCCAGGGAGGTGTTCAAGGCCAGGTTGGATGATGGCTGTGAGCAACCTGCTCTAGTGGAAGGTGTCCCTGCCCATGGCAGGGGCATTGGAACTAGATGATCTTTGAAGTCCCTTCCAACCCAAACCATTCTGTGATTCTCTGAATATGACAAATATCACTGGAACACATACTGCTCATGTTAGTCCCATGTTAAGTGATAATGTGATCCTGAAACAATAAGGGAGACATTAAACAATCAGAGATGCAAATTTGATCAGCACAGCACTATGTAGCCCCCACAGAGCAGCAACAAAGGAATTAATGGTGGGAACTGGGCACCCATCATAAAATACAGGACAGTAAAATTAACTGTAAAAAGTGGTTATGTATGAAATAAATAAGCTTCCTCACTTCCAAATGAGGCAATCTGTTTCCTGGTGTTTGTATGCATTGATAGCCTTTACTTAGGCTCTAAAGAATCTCAAAGGTGGAACAATTGTGGAGACAAAACCATTTACAATAACTGTTAAAAGCAGAAATGGATAAGTGTTTGCACGGTGGTTCATGCAGTCACCTGGCAGAACAATGACTGTTGGGCTTAAATCTAAAATGGTACAAAGTCCAGCTAGGATTTTTCTTCCTGAAGGACTCATGCTCTAGTACATAGCTGAGTAGTTTATGCACAAAGGAGCCCTTGTAATTATGGGAATTATGTGTATTAGCTAACTAGTCATATCTCTGAGCTGAATTCTGTATTAGAGCAATTCCTTGCAGTCATTAAAGCGATGCTGCTCTGAGAGCTGACACACACTACACAGGCTGCCTTCTTTCTGTTCAAAATCATTACTATCATGTAGCAGCATGTGGAAAAGTAATTGCAGTGAGCTTCATCAAAAATTACAGTAAATTAATTAAACAGTCATTAACTCTATTCTACGTTGATTAGTGATACAGATTTTAATCAGTCACACAGACAAGGGAGGCAAGCTATTTTCTTTTGCATTCACAACTTCTCATCTCTGAAAAGTGATGAGTCATAGGGAGCTGCTGAACCCAGCACCTTTTATCATTCTTACGCTAACAGCTCATCTCCAGCACATTTTCACCTACAAAGTTCTAAAGAAATTGTGATTGGAAAGCAGCCAGAGTTCACCCTTTTCCATCACCAAAAACCTCCCAAAATTCTCTTACCCTACTGAAGTTAACAACTGAAATCAACTAGAAAAATGCCTGCTTAATTTGCATTTTAAGACATTTTAAAGAAAATTACATGTGGGGCTGGGAGTTGACACTTTCTTTTTATTTTTTACAATTCACTGCAGATTTTCGGAGCTCATAAAAAATGGCATCCCAATTGTGAAGAGCCCCACTGTTTGCCTGAATAGCTAGAAGAAGACAAAAATTTGAATGCATTTTTGTGGATGTGTTAAAAATAAAATCTAATTGTGATGCTTGTCATGAAGAAAAATAAACTTGGTTTGCCATTTGTCAACTTTTCCTCAGGATGACCTGTCCTCTTTCACCTGGGAATATATAAAGCAAAAGTAAAAATACCTGAAGTAGTCAAAAAACCAGACTTAAGACAGTCCACAATATGCTGATGGCTGTTAAGGGGCAGGTGTTGGAGGAGTTAGAGACAAGGGAGACAACAGAAAAAAGAGCTTGTTAAGCATTGGAATAGTGACAAGAGTAATCTGCATCTTCCTATTTTAAATCCTAATCTCTCAGAGTTTACTACATTAATAAATTTCACCTGTGAGGGCAATCTCTGCCTCATTTTCTTTTTTTCCTTTATTCTACTTAGATTCATGCAAACATGGTCTAGAACGGTGAGTCACTGGAATAGGTTGCCCAGGGTGGCTGTGAATGCTCCACCCCTGGAGGTGTTCAAGGCCAGGTTGGATGGGGCTTTGAGCAACCTGGTCTAGTGGGAGGTGTCCCTGCCCTGGCAGGGGGGTTGGAACTAGATGATCTTTGAGATCCCTTCCAAACCATTCTATGAATGTTTAAAAAAATAAAACTGGTAAAAAATAGCTAGGGGATTGGCTGGCACGTCCCTATGTTTCTAAAAGGCGGTTGTAATGATCACTGACAATAGCTGGAGTTAGCACTGCTCCTGTATATGATAGAAGTAAGTGAATACTGTATAGTATTATCCACATAATGCTTATGTGAGCCAGTCAAATTTTCTTACTTCCACATGAGACAAAAAAGCTTATCTGTTTACTGAGGACCACACAAAGCATTTGACAATATTTCCATTATAGTAATTTGTATAAAAGTGTGTAGATTTTATAATACTGTAAGAGCAAGAAATTTCCCCACACCCCCAGTCTCATACTGCATTTTCCAGAGGATTGTACCTCCTTCATATCTAGGAGGCAGTAATCCTAGAACTGTGGAGGCCCAGAGAAGTCTGTAGGTTTGGGCTCTGACAGTCCCAGGTTCAACCTGCTCTACACACAAACATATGTGAACACCAATCTTTCTAGTTCTGTTTAGCACCTTATCTGATAAGGTGATCACATGGAAGCCAGAGCAGATGCGCTCACACAGTGCAACATGTAATCTAGTGCTTTGGCAAGGTTCTAGTGGACTGTCTAAGAGAAGATGAAGGGGTCATTAAAGGATTGATAAACTTTTGCCACGACATCCAGTTTCTCTACATGTCTCTCCTATAGTTTTATAAAAATTCACAAATGCATTACAAAGATCAAATATCTGCAATCTAGCTCTTAAAGACTGATTGTACAGCACTCTGCTTTGATATCTGAACCTTAGGACAGTTATCTGGGCAACAAAGTTCCTGCCTCGCAACACTAAGTTTGCACATTTTACATCGTGCAGTAGAAATGTGAACATAAGGTTCAGGTAATGGCACAACTCTCTACTCTTCTGTTGTAAGTATCGCTGGTATAGAGTATCCTGGAAGTGTTTGAAATACCCAATAATACAAGAGGTATCCATTTCCTATACAGTGTGCTGCCCAAACTAAAAGAGTTCTTGAATATATAAAGCAAAAATACCTATTAATTAGAAGTGGGAAACTGTGTCCCTAGCAGCAGTTGTGGGACTGCTGAAGGGAAACACTACCTTCTCTAGGGCCTGTTGCAGAAAACATTGTAACAGCAGATGGGAAAGCATTCAGAAAGAGCTGCAGAGCTTTTCTCACTTTTGAAAAGTCTGTCAAACTGTGAGAAGTTTAAAAAGCTCAAGGCTAAAAGAACATTAAAAGACAATTTGATCCCAGTCTGTAAATTCTTCTTGGCAAGGAGATTTCAGATAATAGAGGACAGTAGGAAGCAAAGACAGAGAAAGATCCAATACCTCCAAGATCAATTTATACAAATCTTGTCTGGCAAGAGAGAGCAGGATTAGCCTCAGTCAGTTTAGCCATCTAAAAGTCAAGCATCTACTAGCTGTTTGGGTGTCCTCACTAACAC
>JAVSBS010011359.1:62561-74407 GCA_033124195.1 Coracias cyanogaster
TCTCTAGACCCCTCACCCAGCTTCGTTGCCCTTCTTTGGACATGCTCCAGCACCTCAATGTCCTTCTTCTAGTGAGGGGCCCAAAACAGAACACAGTATTCGAGGTGTGGTGTCACCAGTGCTGAGTACCTGGGGACAATCACTTCCCTAGTCCTGCTGGCTACACTATTTCTAATACAAGGCAGGATGCCATTGGCCGCCTTGGCCACCTGAGCACACTGCTGGCTCATGTTCAGATGGCTGTTGACCAACACCCCTGGGTCCTTTTCCAGCTGGGCAGCTTTCCAGACACACTTCCGCAAGCCTGTAGTGTTGCACGGGTTTGTTATGACCCAAGCATCACCTTTTCCTAGCATCATGTTCTCATTGGACTTAGAGAGCAGTCAGAAAACACAGGTCAACAGCTGTACATCAAAAATCAAACAATGCTTTTTCCAATTGTTTCATCCTCTACCATTAGGGAACACAGGGGACAAACATGTGGCCTCCTTCCTCCCCACCTCTCCCAATAAATGCACGATTATGCAGCTGCTGCATAATAGCTGCTGATGCCAGTGGGACTGTGCATTGATTGCATAATCACATCAAAGAATGGAAATCTCTGGGCAAAGTCTCATCTCACCACCACCTGCCAAATCCTCATCTCTCACATTCTGTGGGCACATAAAGCCAGTGGCAGCAGCAGAGATGAAGAGGTGAAGGTTATTTTTTATAAGTAACTAGCTTCTGAGGTTTTTTTTGGAAGTGCTGTAAGATTATAGTGGACACAAGAACACCGGCACAGCACAGCAGGGTTCTGGTCTGTTACAGTGTGTGCCTGTGATAGCTGTTGTTGAATTATTCATTCTGAATTACTATGGTCTGATATTAAGATGCACACCTGAAATCTACAGTCAACACCAAGCAACTGCAAGAAGCCCAAATGTCTGTCATGAAAAAATGAGCTTACAATAGGTTCACAATACAAAAAGGTGCACACACATGCAAACAAATGAGTAAATCATGTAGAACAAACAGAGAATAACCCACCAGCTGACAGCCGTAATTGTTCAAAACAGTTTCCATGCTTCATAAATTATCATTCAAACCAAGCCATACTGAGTGGAGTACCTCAGCCTGATGACATCAAGCAAGCACTATTTTTCTTTCTCTGTGACTCAAGAAATGCTACACAGCAGGGGTCGTACACTGTCATGTGTCATTGATCCATGCATAAATACCCTATTGCAGCCAAAGGATCTTTCACACCCCAGCAGACCAATAGCTAGATGCAGCTGCAAGACAATTTAAAAATAATAAACCAGTTACCGTTCCACCACTGTCGTCAAAGCATGTTTCTTCATAAAGCTGGCAGTCCAGCTCCGATAACCACCAAGAAATTTTTTTCTTGCCTCTTGTACTTTTCTGAAATTTCCCGTGTCCTTGACCTCCTCTCTTTCCACATCTCAACACACTTCAACTGTCCTATGGCTCTTTACATGGGAAAAGCAGGGAGGAAAGACATTTCTGCATAAAATTGTCTTTCTAACATGTCTTCCAGCATGTTGTGCTGTTTGCAGTGATGATGTTGCAGGTGTTATCCTTCTGCTCCTAATACAAATAAATGAAGTTAAAAATTACTTACTGCTTGGATGGTTATGTGCAAAGAAGCGTACACTGGATCTACAAGCCAAACAGTAACCAGATTAAATTGCAACGTCTTTACTCCTATTTTTTTAATTGTTGATAATTTTGTTAATACTTAAAAGCTGTTCCCCACTCTTTTTTGAAGAAATTTATTTTAAAATAGTTTTAGATTTCATACTGCTAGAAAAGCCACACAAATTCAGTTGAAGAAAAAAAATCATGCACTGAAAGAACAGTTACAGGAAACACAATGACTGTTTCATCCTACATTGAAATCTAGCTCTCAACACAGTAATTACTACATATTTTTTTCTTGAGCTCTGACTCAGAAGACTAGTCTTCTTAATACTGTAAAGTGAAAGTAGAAAATAAGGCTCTTTGGTAAAAGAAATAACTATTTCAAGAAATACTTTTTTTCTCCATACACCATTAATATGCATTTTATTTCCAGAAATGAAAGAATTTCCTGTATTGTATGGAGGTAAATAAAAACCTGATTTAACTCAGAGTAAATATACAATTCTGGGCTAAACCACAGATTTGGGGATCAAAATTCACATGCTGAAACAGATTGCTTCATCCTAAATAGACCGTTCTGCAGTTGGAGCAAGTTCAGCCTCTGGCAAGGCCAAGGGAAGTAGCACACGCATCTTGTTTCATCTCTCCTGGAGGAAGCAGCAGTTATTACAGAAGGTTTTTAATGCACTGGAGAGAAAAAAAAATGGAAACGGGAGAAAGAATGGGAAGTAATTTAGTAAGTCAACTGAAATGCAGAGGCTAGGTGGGCACTGAGGAGCAGTTCCAGCATGCAAAGGGGCTTGCTGCCTACCTTCCTGCTGGGCAGTCATTGGATATGGACTTGGGAACCGGGCACCTTCCTCTTCAGGGCCACTGTTTGGTCCCCTCTGCCCCTGCAGCAGCCACTTGCTACCAGGGGAATGAAGAGCCTGGCGTACTTCATAGTGTTACTGGGAATTGTAGGTGATCCAGCGGGGATCCAGTTGAAGTAATATATTAATCTGATTTGCTTTGGAAATTGACTTTGCCACCTTCTTTCAAATAGAATCTAGAGAAAATTCTTCTTCTGCCTAGAAGAAGAATCCCCTGAAATCTCAGTGACTTTCAGTTTTATTGACTACCATGGGCCCCGAAAGAAGTCAGCACCTTAAAGCTCTGCAAATGGTATTGGAACACTCAAATCTAATGTTTGGCTAACCCCTTTCCTCCCTTTCAGCATATTTCAACCATTCAATTTCCATGAACGTGTTTGTTTTTATCCTCTGTTGAACTTCAGGATATGCTAGGCAGCAGTTTTAGTAGATTGAATTTTGCTGATCCCAAGGTGGCAAAGAGCGCTGGGGCAAAAAAGAGATAATAAAAGGAGCAGGATATTAACCTGATGTAGGTCGGTCTCCTTTTGTTTTGCTCAGTAGTTCATACTTGAATTTTACAAAGAAAATAAACTACAGTTCTGTGTTAAATGTGGGACATTATATACAGAATCTGTGGGCCAGATAAATAATAGATACATATATACACATATACATTAAAAACTGCATGTGCTTATCACTATACATATGCCCACATAGTTCCTAACATATGGCCACATTTTTCCTTCACTTACTAACATTTTTATATAGCTTAATTAACATAAATATACAAACCACATACATCATCCTGTGTAACACAGCTGTGTTTAACCTCAGCTGTTAGTTACAAAGACCTGTTACAACACTTAGAACTGACCATCCACATGGGTAAAGATGCTCTACACTGAGTATAGCTTGCATAAATATCCTTTTAAATTATGCCCTTCATTTATAAATAAATTGTCATGCTATGGCAAAGGAACTACAAAAAAATTGGAAGTTACTAGACTTAATAAAAGAACACACTCTATAACTGCTCTTCTTTCTGAATCAGGCACCACCGTTACACAAAATTTTTGGTGGTTTTGTTTTTAAAATGCCCCTTGTAAAGTTTTTGGGTGCATTAGGAGATTGCATAAGCAGGGAATGATAGCGTACTACCAAGATACATTATAAATCACATGGCAAGTTTTACTGCTTGCTTTTTAAACCTGGCTTTCAGTTGGTAGGGAATCTGTTAAATTCAGACTGTCAGCCAGCATGAAAGGAGGCCTTTTTCTTATACCATGTAGTTGAATTTTACATGGAAGGGCATGCTTTTGTAGAGGTTCTGGTACTTTTCATTTTGCTCTCTTGGATCTTTCATGTATTGACACTGCTGTGTAAGAGCTCAGCAAATGTGACGAATACTTGAGTACCTCAGGTATGTCAAAGCCCCTTTGTGGGAACAGATTTTGAAAACCGGTAACATCAGCTTCTGGGAAATTGGGATGAGCTGAAATCAGACATTCAGATAATTCAGTCCTTACCACTGATACAGAAATATTCAAGGGTTCATAGATTTTTTTAAAAAAGCTTTTACAGCAGTCCAGAGAGATTTCACTGTGCAAAAAAAAAGAAAAAAATAGTATTAAGCCCTGCTCCAAAGAGTGCCCATCTATTAATCCATTCACAGGAGCGTGCAGCATCTCTCGGAGTGCTACAGTCGTGAGCCTCAGGGATGCACCTTTCCTGCCACTCAGTCAATAGAAGTTCATGAGAGAGGGAGAACAAAAAGTATCTTTGGGACTGCACATGCATGTGTAGGGTAAGAAGCTGCTTTTCCTTCCAGAGGTAGCTGTATGTGAGGAAATACCTACAGACCTTGTTTTTTCCATCAAGGTCTTTTGGCACGTTATAGGTCTTAAACACATGAATCAAATCTGCTCATGAATAAACTTGAGGGAAGAATGTTTCTAAGCAGAACATGGAGACCACAGAACACCTTCCATTTAGTGGCACTGGATTGTAAATAGCACAGAGCTGGATATATTTACATAGAAGATTATATATTTGCATGTGGCAGTATGAGACATAATGGTAACAGAAATCCACCCTACCATTACAAATTTTTATAATTCACTTTTGGGGAGCAGTGAGACTACTCATTCCCTAAGTTAGCCATGTGACTTTTAGCACCTATACCTGAACTGATTACCCACTGGTTTCTTTTGGAGCCAGTAAGGACAAAGGGAAGTCTCTGCAGCAAGCATCGGTTACCCAACTTGACACCTGTCCCAGGAGGAGGAGAGTAGCTTTGCAGAGGTGCCTGTTGCTTTCTGTTGACAATAAGGGAGCCTGAGGTGACTTTTTTCAAATGAAGACATCTAATAATTTTGAGGTCTAAAGTTAGGTGAGATGAAACCCACTTATAGTATCTGTGACTTTAAGTTACACATAGCAATAATCTCCTTTCCAAAGCAACATGCCTGCCCTAGACCTTAAAGAAGCAGGCGAAAAAATAGTATCTTGCCTCTAAATAGTTCCTCTTGGCCTCTCCATGTCTAAATATCTCAAGTCATCTTCCTCTATGGTGGGAACGCAATTAAAGCTATTTGGTCACTCAAGTTAGCTGAAAATGTGTGGAAATGAGCATGGTCTCAAGTGGAACAAGAAATCTGACCTCATTGCATGATATCCCTGCTCAATTTGGCATCATGATTCCTTGAGGTCTTCAGTGAAATTGAAGGCAGTTCAAACTGTATACATAATGAAACCAGGGGTTTTTTTTGTGAACCATGCAAATTAACTGGCCTTCAGGTGTTTTTTTTTAGTGGTTGCCCCACATTACCCTACAGGAAAATTTGGCAGCAATCAGCCAGATGAATTTCAGCCTCAAGTTGATGCCTCTGATTCAAGCACCCTGTTAGTGACTCCAGGGTTTCATAGATGTCTGGAAAATTAGCAAATCCAGCTCACTTTCAGTTTTACCTGTGATTTCCCATCCATGCTTTTAAGATGCTTTGGAAAGGCCAGGGTATTTTCAGTATTTTTTGAAATAACTTTAAGAGGAGGAAGAAAACATTTCCAACTGCAACGTTTCAGTGAGAGAAGACATACAGAGCTTTTCAGTGATCATCTTTCAATTTATGTCCTCAAATCTTCATCTGTTCCTTTATTCAACACCAACAGATCAGAACTTTGAATGCTTCATATTTCCTTTAGAATAAAACCCTCAGAAATTCTGCATATTTTTACTTTCTAGAACTGTGTTCAGGAGTATCAACCATTTCAGGAACTATCAAATGAAGAACATTGCTACTAATTGAAAAATACTTGACTTTCAGAAGTATAGGATTACATCAGAAACCATTATTCACAGCAAGTAGTATTTATTTATGTTAGCAACACTCTTGGTTTCACATCACTGCTCTAAGTGACTATTGTAAAATATGGCCTTTAGTGAAAAATAGAGAAAATTGTATCCTGTGTGGTTTCATTCCTCTCCCACCCAGCCCAGTTTGATGGGACATAAGATGTATTTAATTTGTACAATTATAGATATTCCAGAAACACTACAGGAAACTCTTTTCTTTCTTAGCTTCAGTCTGTTAGCCAGGCAGCCATATTAATAACAGAAGTTAAGCCAGCTGCTGTTTTCACACCCACAGTCTGGTGGAGGAGGTGGGGAAGGCAAGTCCTCGCCTGCAGCAGCTCTCCAGGCTCACTCCAAGCGCCAAGTCTCCTCCCGCATCCATCTGTGAGACAGACCTGGGATTCGAGCAGATCCTAAGCATTTCTTACCAAAAAAGCAGCCAGATCATCGGTAACGAGACCATACACCATGCCAAAACCAGTGCTGGTGCAGGGCACTCCCCTGCATTGCAGAGGAGAGCTGGGAGGCAATTTTTAACTGGTTGCAGTTTGGTTTCCAGCTCTCTGGCTACCAGCTCAGTACGCTGCCTTAAACACAAGACCGAACCAGTATGAAGCCCAACCACATCCTATAGACAAAGTGCTCCTTTGAAAACCATCTTTGAACTTTATATTAGCCACAATAAGTCATGTAATCAAATTTAAAGTAGTTTAAAGAGGCAAACAAAGACCTCCCACTGGTGTGAGTAACCTTACCTCAGATGTGACTGCACAACAGTGTGGGGGCTTGGCTGTCATTAATTAGCAGGTCTGAATATTGGGTTCAGATTTAGCTAGGAAATAAGCAGCAGTAGAGTTTAAATCCTTCAAGTTGCTCTATGTCCTTCTGGTATGGAGAGTAGCCCTGCACGCTCCCAACCCACCAACCTTTCTTTTGCTGGACAGCAGCACAAACAAGGGCCTGGCCAGCATGTACCTGCCATCCACCAACACCTTCTCCCGTACAAGTGCCCAAGCCAGCCTACTCCCTAGGAATGGAAGATCTTCCCAGAGTTTCTAAAGCTCCTTTGAAGCTAGTCAGCAGCTCTCAGCAGTGAAGTGCAGTTTGGTTTATATCCCCCAGTCCTTATGGGAGTTACACAAGCTTAATCCAGGCTAAAAGAGGTGAGGTTCTTAAGAAATAGAGCAAGCAATTAAAAAGCCAGATTTACTCATAATTATAAAAATGGAAATTTCTTTAAAATTGCACTGCTTCATAATTTATGCACTTGACTTTTTCTAGTAACCCTTTCTCAAGCATTGTAAACAGTTATTGCTACAATGCTCCACTGTCTAAGACGGCTGGCAGCATTCACTTTTGTAACATATTGAGCCTTTATGTGATAATTAACTTCCACAACACAGTCGAGCAATTCTGCTCTGAAAGTGCGATGGAAGTAAGCACATGCCTATTTCCCACCTATATTTCTCAGGTGGAAGGGAGGAGAACAGCCTGACAGGTGACATGCAGCCCCATTTCCAGTGAGTGGCAGGTAGGACATATTCCACCTGCACTTTTGAGTTGGTCCCATTCACGCATTATGTCTGAGTTGTTCCTCATTTAGTATTCATTGCAGCATGAGCAAATGCATTGCCATAAGCACAATCCAAAGGAAACATATAACCCGAGTGGTTTCTTCCCACCTGCAAAGCAACAGAATGAGCAGACAATCTCTTACGCGATTGTCTCTTTCTCAGTATCAATTACGGAAAGTAGGCTTTCTGGCGCTTCAGTAGGACCACTATGAACTTAATATAATCTTTAACCCACGCCAGCAAAAGCTTTCTCTCCTGATAGCCTTGTGTATGTTGAAGTATATAGCACAGTCTGGAACTGATCAAGGTACATCACAGAAGACTTCTAAGTAGAAGTTGTCTTTCCAGAGACAACAGCTAAATGCATGTTCTTCTGCTCATTATTGCAACCACCTTTGCATAATTGTCAGCTGTGGCAGAAGTAACACTTGAGTTGAAAAGTCAGAGTCAGTTTTTCAAGTTGAAAATTTCCAGTGCTTGGGTTTTGTTTAAACTCTTAAGCACCAGATGTTTATCTTCTCTGAGCCAGGTATTATTTTGGAAACATAAGCAATGGCTACCAGTGATGGCGGTCATTTTACACAATGGCTGTGACAAAATTGATTCGCCACCATTTAAGGTAGTCCTCTCATCTGACCTCATGCAGGTGCTGTGATGCATTTCACAGTTAGACCAGAGGAGAATTAGTGCTACATCAAAGGCGCTGTAACTCAGTAAAAAAAAAAAAAAAATCACTCAGCCTGGGGATGAAAACAGGGGCCAAACCACCACTCTTTTATGGCAAGATGACAACATCCAATGCTGCTGCTTAACGTTTAGGTCAATTCAAAAAGAAACAAAATATTTGACCTCTTAAGGGCTGAGCCACCCTGAAGCAAATTTTAGTTGCTGTTGAAGTTTCCCCTCCATTGGAAAAACCTGAATCATTCAGCTATTTTGATGTTCTCCCAAAGAAAAAAAAAAGATGATGAGCTCCACCTAAGAAGTCTGAGACTTTCTGCTTTCTTTCACACAAGCAAGAGGGCCAAATTGAGATTGCACTGGCAACACTCATTCTGGCATTTAATAACTTTTAAGAATTAGACTTAGTGTCCCAAGCAGCCTTTCAGCATACATTTTGGATATAATGTTATATGCTACCTATAATATAGCCATAAGAGTGTACAGATGCTAAGCTATGAAAATTATTTCCCTGCTCTTTGACATACTCCACAGACAGAAGAATCAGATTATGTTCTATTTTTTTTCTGTTTCATAATATATTTGGACAACTGAATGGCTTTTAATTTGGTGCTTGCCCTGCAATTCATTTCTCATATCCTTCCTTTCAATCTTATGAGGCTTTTTGCAAAATCTAGTGCATTGTGCTTTGTCCTCCTTTGTCCTTCCATGTATGGGGAAGGAGGACATTCCTATTGCCTATAATAATCAGTGTATCCGCCAAGGGCTTCTTATTGCAGAATGCTATTTGTTAGCCTGGTATCCAAGCTCTTCCTGTGAACAGAGAGAGTGAAAGCTTTTCTCCTACTGCCAGCATGACCAGATTTGAAGGCACTGCAGCAGAACCTCAACAGGCAGAGATCAGTGCAGGTCTGCTTAGATCAGTGTGATACAGCTTTTTGCCAGAGTGAGATCTGGACATTTGCAGAGACCATTTGCTTTGTTATCTGAAGTTTGAAGGGGCTGTTGTGATTGATGGCACTTTTATGTGAACACTAACATAGCAAGAGGCCCTGGAATAGTAAATGCAGCAACTGTTTACTTCATTTGTCAGAAAATGACAAAAGTCCCTGGAAAAAACCTGTCTCCAGAGGCTTTAAATCATTTCTTCATTATTAATGGATGTCATTTTTTTTCCAGCAGAACTAAGCCACCATGCAAAGTCACTGCTGTAGAAGAGCAGGCAATCTTTTAGTTAGCTACTTCCTTGCTGAGCAATAAAAATCAATGCGGCTTGACTGGGTGCAGTCATGTGAAGCAGCAATGGCCATCTGGGGTGCTGCACATTGACAGTAACCTTTACTAGTAAATAGGAGCAACCTAAGCCATGTCTGGAGCACAGGCTTCAGCTCTAAATATGTTAAAAAGCTGTAGAGGTAACCAGAAGTGAAAAATACAGGGTTTCTGTTGCCAAGCACGCTGTGTTGGGAGGCTGGGATAGAGTAGTCTGGTTAACTGCACATGGAAGTTAACATTTATCTTTCTCAAGAAAATGCAGGTATTTTCAGTGATCCCACTACTGTAAAGTGATCTGAAGCAGTACCTCTCAATTTTACTGATTCAGCCATCAATCAGTCACTCACAGCCCTCAACTTTACTTCTCCCTAGAGGAAGACGACCTTTTAGCCTGGCATTTGTCCTGTCAGGGTTCAGTTTCAGGCAGAAGCTATGGATTCAGCACCAGGCTCAGCCAGGAGCTTGGAAAACTCAGGGTGAATACTCCCTACTTGATGGAAGAGGCTTTCCAAGCTGAGTGTGGTCTATGTGTTGCTGGCTTTGCTGTTCACATCCTCCCACACATTCTCCCATAGCTTTATACACACACTAGGGGAACTGGCAGAGAACTGAAGCTACTTGCTCAAGTGATATTTTAACTTCTGTGCTGCATACAAATATTCATGAACTTTCCTATGGTCTTTGGATCCAGGAACTCTCATTTTATACCACCTTGGTGACAGTCTTGATTCTACATTATCCTTGGAAGAAGAGTCTGGCCAGGAGCAACTCTGGGACTCTCAGTTACAGGAAAAGAGTAGCTGGCTGATGGGTCTGACATTTAAAATTGCATTCTGTCCTAGAGCACACAAATCCCTGCTCTACCTGCTCCATCTCTAAACATTTCTTTAAAAATAACTAACCAAAACCACATCCTGTCAAATAATCTGGTGATTTAAATTATGCAGGTTGTAGATTAGTAAAACGTTTCGTCTGAGCTACAGCACACATAGCACTCTACAGAAGAGTGAAAAGAAACACCTGAAGGTGCTGTGAAGGACGTAGGTGGCTTCAAGCTGTAATATGAGCTCATATTCTCCGGTTTCTCTTTCTCCAGGTATTTTTTTAAATCAGTTACAACTAAGTCTCAGGAGACTCTCTTCTAGATACAAACAACTTGTTTTCAACAACTTCTGTCTGCAGACCTCACAAGTGGCAGGTTTGCATATTTTGTTAGTATACATTTCTACCCACATCAAAAAGACGACAGTGACAGAATTAACACAAAGTTTTGTTGTTTTTTTTTTGATCTATTTCTAACATGAGTAAGGCTATCTAGGCTCTTCAATTATTAGAAAGCAATTACCTGTCAAACCTTGACATAGGTTTCATTTGATTGAGTTTTGAATGAAGGCTTAAATCCTCAGTTACTTACGAGAGAATTGCATATTTCTGCTTAGAGGTCCTCCCTGTGTAACAAAAAAGTGCCCAGATCTGCTACAGCCTGCCTGACCTTGCACTTCTGAGCAGATTCACCACTGCAATTTCAATGTGAAAGTTGACTCAAGCCTCATACACTGAATAGATTTAATGGGTAAAACACTAGATATCCTCAAACATGCTGATTCCCACAGATCTTCTGCTGTCGGAACCAGATGTTTTATTATATTTTAAATATTAATGGAATGCTGTATATATAATGTGGCACATAAACTTGGGAATAGCCAATATGCAAAGAATTCTGGTGGGAGAAGTTAATTAAGTATTGTTGCTACTAGGATACCAAATTGTGCCTCCCAACAGCTTGCATTCATACCATTATGCTTGCCTGCTTGAGCAAACAGATGCATTACTTTAATTTATTATGGTTAGTAATCTTGGTCTACCTCAAAACTTTCCCTAGTCAGGCTTTCAGCCAATTTACCTACATGCTGCTATAGGTCATATATGCATGAATCACGTAGCCAGTTACACAGACACTCTGCACAAGGTGAAGATGAGCAGATTTAAAGCATTTGTTATGTTCAGGAAGCACTGCAAGCAAAAAAAAAAGATGAATACTCACAACACTTATGTGAAGAAAGCACAAATATAATATTTACTCCTTTACACATGTGGAAATAGAAGTGCATTTTCTCATCATATGAAAGGATTAAGGGTTAGAGTTAGTAGCCTGGTCTGATGCATACCTTGACAATGAGTGCAATAGGAAGTCGCCATGCCTTTTGATAAAGTCATTTATTGTATGATTACAGACATACTTTACTCATGTGAACAGCTCCAGTGAGGTTGTCCACAGAAAACAGATTTACTTCAACATAAATTTATGGTTGCAGAAGGAAGCCTTCTGCACTTTGTACTTTCAGAGTAGAGTGCAAGCACTAGAAATGAAGACTTTAGTAGTTCTTTGCATTTCCTCTTTCACCTTTTCAGGTGAGTACTTGATCTTTTCATCTCACAAGTAGCAGACAACACAACAGTGTGGAA
>JAVSBS010011360.1:0-38634 GCA_033124195.1 Coracias cyanogaster
CGTCAAGTACAAATAACGTTGGCGCCACCACCTCTGGAAGTACAGATAGAGAAGAAAGTCCAGCTGTAGTGTTGTGTTACCAGGAGCTTCCCAGAAACAAAACCAGCTTCTGATGTGTGTGTTCCCATGCTGAACATCAGTGTACTATTTTCAGAGTTGTTTGCTTCCAAAGTGGTTAGAACCGTCCCTCAAACAGATGTAATTTACTGCTTGCATGTTGCTCTCGAGGCTGGGAGAGAGTCTGAGAAGGAAATTCTGTTTTTCGTTGTAGGTCTAGAAGATTAAGTATTGCTTTCTTCTGGCTATGAATTTCTTGGCAATGTTTTCCTGGAATTCAGTCGTAATACAGTTTTATCAGGGGCTTCCTTTCTTTCGTTATTTTTTTTTCTGTAAAATTGCCTTCAGGACTTGCAATCGAATTTATAGCATGACAGTTATCTAAAAGCTATGGCTAGCCTAAAGAAAAAGCTCAATGTGTGTAGGACAAAGATCTCTTCTAAGACCTTGTCTCTGAATTGAGATTAGTAGCTGTCAGGCTTTGCTAGACATACCTAACAATTTTCTCTGCGGTAATGTTTCCCAGCTGGAGGAAAAACGTTTCTATAGTCTTCAAAGAATGAACTATGCTGTTGCACTCAAAGGATCAGCTGGCACTAGATGTATTGAACGTTGTCAGATTGAGGCCATTGTTGCTACTCCAGAAGAACTGCGTTCTCTTAGATTTCTGCTGAAGTTTGCACATCTGTAATTAAAGACTGCGCTCTAGAACCCTTCCCCAGATCTCTGACACAAATTCTTTCAAGCAAGGCTTTGATTACTTGGTCTTAGCATCTCTCTAGAAGGGACAGATGAGGCCTCACTCTTTGGAGAGATATGTGCCTTCTTTCCTTCATTATTAATATTAATCTTGTTCAGGAAAAAAGCTGTGAAGAAAAAATATCCTACCAATAACTGTAAGCTTTAAGGCAGCAGTTTAACATTTCCAAGACTCAAGAAAACTTAGGTATCTATGAAAGTTCGCTTTTCTATCCAGTGACTTTCCTCCTCTTTGTATGCCTTGTATAGACTGCTAGTTGTAGTTCAGAAGTACCAGATTGCTTCGTTCTGGTCTCTAACACAATGATCTCAAGGGTCCTTTTCACCTAAGAGTATTCCACTGATGATTCTAGTCAGCTCAGATCCGGAAAGAAAGAGCTTTTTATTTCCCTCACTTTCTTTCGCAGTAGAGGCACTTACACCAACGCTTTCCTTTCTTGCCTTTTTTTGCAGAGCTTCCTTATTTTAGAAGTAGCTCGATATTTTTGTTTATCATTTTTAGCGGCACATAGTGCCCCATCTACAGTCCTTGGCAAATTACCAATTTCATATCAACATACTATCAGAGATGTCTTACTCATTCAGTTACATATAACTTCTTCCTGACACTTGGGCAGTTATATTCAAATAAATAATGTATTGACTGATATTTTTTGAATGCATACTATGTAAACAGATTGAAGCAAAATGTTCTAAGTAGCAGCACCTCATCCAAATAGCTTGAGGGAATTGGTTTTCGCATCACAAGAGTATGGTAGCTTTACATTTGCCTAGGGCCTTTAGGTGCTGCAGAGTATGAACAGAAGGAGCTGGGTTTTGTGAGTGATCATTCAAAGATTAAGTTCTTTTAAATAAGCTTTTTAAAAGCAGGATCACTTTCTTCCACAGGCTTATCTCTAGACAGCGTGTAGAAGTCATGCTACTTCTGCTTGATTGGCTGATTAATTTTTTCCCTGCATTTCTGTTTATCTTCTTATCCCCAAAGGCTTTTTGAAAGATCAGCTAATCCCTACCATGTATTATATGTCACTAACTTTGTTTGGAAAGTATGTCACCCAGTTTTTGTACTTGAAATTTAGATAGGTTTTCATTTCAGTGAGTGCTGTAATCTGCTGTTCGTGGCAAATGGAGATACTCTGTAGAAACCACCTGTATTGGTGACTACTGGATCTCCCGGACAGCTCTGTTACCCATTTCTTTAGGCGATGTTTGCCCACCCATCTTGCACAGGACAAGTTCATTTGTTTTAACCGTCTTGTCTGTCTGAGCTGCTCCTCTCTGCAGTAGCAAAAATGAGTAAGAAGCTGAAGAAAAGCCGTGCTTTGTTGGTAGGATCATTGCAGTCACATTCTGTGTGAGGAAGTACTGTTTGTTATTTAATTCTTTTAAGGTTTGTGGGCTTACTTAAGTTATCTAGGACTTCATTTGTGTTCCTGAAAGTGCTCTGTATCTTGATCCTTTTAAAAGCTCCTTTTTTGCTTCAGCAGGACAGCGCTGTTCATCAAGACATCCAAGCTATCTCTTGATTAATTGAAAGATAAAGCTGTTCCATTGCATATATCTTAAAATCAGTTTAGTGTAAATGGACATTGTTATAAACAAAATTAACTTTATCACATGCAAAACAAGGCTTATTCTTCCTAAGCAGTGGCAGCTTGATTGTATATCTTTAAGATGTATTGCTGTAGAAGTCCAGAAGCTTGTGTATCTGCTGCCTGGAGATACACAAACCATCTAGGGCTTTTTGTGTTAGCCTATAGACTATTTATTGGCTTGCCTTGTCACATTTCTTCCTGTGATTAAAATACAACTTTGACGCTTCAAAGATTAGGTAGTTGAAAAACAGTGACTGCAGTAGAATTAGTATTTCTTCAACAATTACAGACAATCTTTAAAAAATAAACAAAATGAAAAAAACCACCCTTTCTTTATCTGTTTAACAGTTTGATACTTTAGGTATGTCTTAGTATCACTTTTGAAAAATAGAATTTGGCTTCCCTCCACTTCCCTGGAGTTACCATTGCTACACGACGTTAACAACTGATTTGTTAAATAAAATTCAAAACCTAGTTTAGGTCTTGGGTATTAGGAAGAAATAATTTTTTAGATGTTTAACTGTTCTGTTCATTGGTGCTTTAGAGCTGTTGATGACAAATTTATCCAGAGATTAGCAAATTTAATTTTGTACTTTTTGTAGTTGTCTCCTAGCTGCTAAGTGTGAAATACTGTAGGAGCTTCAATAGCCCACTTCTAGGAAAGGCATATGAACTCCAGCATGGTATTAGCAGCAGAATGGCACAGGATATCCACAGAGGAATTGTATTAAAACTTAATCTTTCAATTTGCACTTAAAAGTTAAGTGCCCTTACCACCATTTCCTATTGCAAGATGAGTCATGTTTGCACTGTGTAACAGGGTACTTGCACCTGTACATTACGTATTTGAAACTCTAGCTAACTTGTAGGCCACACCTTTAAAAACATCTGACAGAGGCTTTACTGTTTTAATAATGCCAGCTTTATAAATGGTGGCATGTTCATTGGTTTAAGAAGAAAGTGTTCTGTAGTGTTAATTTGCTTAATGTATATCCATTAATTAGGGTAAACATAAGAAATAAGCCATATAGACCAGTGTGTTAGGATGAATAACAACCGTGTCTTTAAATGATGTGTTCTTAATAATATATTGTCCACAATCTTCATGAAAACTTTCTCAGTGTTAAGATTTTGTGATTGTGATTTTAGTGAAAGTGAAAATTACTACATTTGTGTAATATAAACCAAAAAATGCTTACTTATCAGTGACATAGTTAAGTAGCTCAGGGAGCTTTTCTGTAATGTCTTAGAAGTATTTAGTGTGGTTGGTGTTTTTTTTTTTTTTCAAGAAGGCATTCTGGCAGTGAATCTAGTCAAAGTGTTCTCTGTGTCTTTCCATCCATCCCTATCCTAGAGTATTATCCTAGTGTCCATTCCTCCTAGGGAAGCTGTTGAGGAGTCATCCACTCCCTATGTGATGTTGTCCTAAACTTTTGTTGTCTATTAAAAACTAGGTAGACAGAGTTACTGTCCTCACATATAACTGTATAAAGTTTAGCTTTCAGAGTCTTTTGAAAAATTGTGCACTGTGTCCCTCACTGCAAAATTAATTTAAATTGCAGTGACTAAACTGTTCAGTAATCACATCTTAAGGCAGTCATTTGGTTTTGCGTTCACCTTCAATGAATAACACTATGATATCTATTTGGTATAACCAGATGGAATTCTTATTTATCAAACATTCATTATTGAGCTTGCAATCTATCAAGCACAGCAGGAAAAAAAACCTCAGCAGTATTTGGAGAAACAGAATACGGAAAAAATCGAGATGCCTAGGGAGCATTCTCAAATTTTTAACAAGCAGCTCTTGTTGTCCGTCAGTTTTCACTAATACAGATGGGTTAAGTGTTATTTCTTGGTTAGTTTTGCAAAGGAGTTACTAAGTAGTACAGTATATAGGACAAGCAAGTAAGGTAGGTTTGTGAAAAGAAATACCTACTTTGTAGAAAAATCTGAGAAATGGAGTCTAGATTGGGGATTAGGTACAAAAGTGCTGTTCCTGTGGGAGTGGGAGAGGAGAGTGTGACGATTAGGAAATATATTTATTTTCAAAAAGGAATAGCCAGTGTTTGGAAAGACAAATGCTTTCTGTGTGTTCTTTTGCTTTGATCCCTTTTTTCTAGTTCCTATAGTAGTCTCTCAAAGCACATGACAAGGAAAAAGAAGGGAAAATGGAAATCAATGCTCACACATTTTTAAATTTTTTTTATTACATCCTCCACCAATGCAAGCTTTGGATGATGTCCTGCAGCAAACATAAGTTACCAGATACAGCTGGGGAGTACCTGGCTAAAATTTTTCATATAATGACAGAAGCTGTCAAACTTTCTGAATGACCATCCTCCTTCTGTTTTTTCAAATTGATCAGCAAGTATCTTCACAAGGAAACTTATTTGAAAGTGTTGTAAAGGTGGTGTGACTTCTGTGCTTCTACTATAGGTTTGTAGACCACCAGCTGAATACATGAGAGTTACCAGTCTTGGAAGTTGTGCTAATGGACAAACACATTAGAAGAAATAGGTACATTTACTATTTAGAATAAGATGAAAGTATGTTGAATGTCAGTAGAGCTGGTTATTTTGTGACGTGTGCTAGATTTTCAAATACTGAGGCAAATAAAAATACTACCCCTTGAATATTCATAAGAGGTCTTCACAAAACTTAGTCGATAATTGCTTGAAGTAAGTATCAGTGTGGCTGTGATCATTGTGAAATGTCTTACCTTCTAGAGCTATGAAGATGAGAGAAGGAATCGGTCAGAGCTCGAGGTTAGATGCCAGCGTTTAACACTGGAACTGGCTGATACCAAGCAGATGATTCAGCAAGGTGATTATAGACAGGAGAATTATGATAAAGTAAAATGGTAAGTATCTTTATAATTCGAGTGTTCTACTAACACACAAATATTAATAGATAAACATCAACCTTGATTGACTAGAGTTTTTAATTTTATTTTTGGCTTCTGCACACCACAAATAGTTTTGGTTTTTTCCTTACCTCAATCCACTAATGGTTCAATTATCTCCTGCAGTATATTGCAGTCATAAGGTGAACAACATTTTGAAATCTGATGTATCAAATTACCTTCCTAAAAGTTTATATTTAGGAATTTACTGTGTTTTCAGAAGCGCCCACCAGTCTCATTGCAACTAAAGTGGGAGCTGTTGATGCCAAGCGTCTTAGAACAAGTGCTCTTTTTTTCCTAGTTTGAAAGCAATAATCTAACAAAAGGCCCTGTGCTCTACTCTGTGGTGCCTACATGGTGAATTAAAAGGGTAGGACCTTGGGAATTAATATTTACGACTTAAGATAGCCTTGTAACCATAAATTTGAAAAGACTGTTACGAGAACTCTGTCAGAGAATCTTAGGATTACCTTAGGGAATTAGTTGAACTGCTGGAAGTTCCAATGTCTCTCTCCATTTTTAAAATACAGATTTTACAGTTCTAGCCTGTGCGTTGAGTGCCCATCTTGTAAACAACAATTGCAAAATGGTGAAAATGGGCTTCTTATAAATACACTCACAGATGTATACTTCCCAGTCTGCCTCCCAAATAGCTCTTTCACTGTGCTTGCAAGTACAAGAAATCTGGCCTTTGGCACTTTTGTTGGGGAATGGATTAAAAAAATGGGGATTATGAATAGAAGACAGCCTATCAGCTCTTTAGTTGTTGATACTGAGCGAACTCTGGCACAGCTACTGACACAAATGACTTTGCCACTAAGTTGTTTGAAGGAGAGTCTGTCTGCTGGATAACTGTTCACAGCTATGTGTATTAAACTAAACTTGGAATCTACCTGAAAGCTTGTTGCGAATAGGATGGATTGATGCTATGGTTTGCTTCCCACGTGTAACTGCATCTTAATAAGTGGATTGTAATAACGCTCCTGTGAATGGCCCCAATGTTTAACAGTGTGCATTTAAAATAGTCTTGAGTTGAAAAGGGCATGAATGAACGTGCCAAAATTAAATTTGGGAGAGTAGGTTGTATTCATTTGGGTAGGCACAGATGAAGGGGAGAGCACTGTTGGCATGCCTGCATGAGGATATTTGGGAGCATTGCAGGAGTTAATCACTTCCAGGCTCGTTCCTGCCTTTAAAAATGCTATGTCAAATCTTTAGTTCTGGAGTACTACAAGTTATCTCAGTTTTAAAGCTATGCTATGCTTCATATAAAACTGGTTAGCTTTTTTCCAGACTGCAAGCTCATACTGGCTCATTCATTTCACTGTTCTGACAGGGTCAGATAGAGGAGTGGAGACTTAGAGCTGCTTGTTTGCGTGTATGGAAAGCACTCTTGTTCAGGGCACCGACAAAATTTTTGTATCATGTATATTTTAAACATGAAAGGAGTAGTACAACCCCCTCTGGGTATCAAGGGACTGTAGACAAGGGAGAGTGGCAGCTGAGAACAAGTAAACATTGCTTTCTGTTTGATTGGGAAGTTGGGAATGAAGTTGCTTTGCTTTATCAAACTTCAATGTCTGCAAAAGGTTCAAGAGAATGTAATGGGAAATAGCATCAGAAGCTTGATAAAGCTGAATGGGTGGACAAGGGTACTTACAAAGGTCATTGCAAAGAAATGTGTAGCCCAATGTTGCACTAGAGAAGAATAATCAGAGGAGGATGAAATAATTTAGGATGGGAATTCAAGATTGTTTTATTATATTTTAGGATTTTTTTTTTAAATACCTAGAAAGGAAGAATTTGTTTTTGTATAATAAGATACTGTTGCAGATGTTAATAACTAAGATAAGATTATCATTAATTGCCCCATGAGTGATTGGTTGGAAGAAGTTAATGTCATGAACTGAAAGAAGGCTGAGAAATTACAAAAGCACAGGAATCTTGTTCATTAAACTTATGCATCTAGTAATTTCGCTTTATTTTAACAGTGAACGTGATGTATTTGAACATGAATTGTCAGAACTCAGAAGAAGATATGAAATATTAGAGGTGTCACATAGAGCACAAGCTAAAGAAAGAAATGATTTATCAAAAGAGGTAACGTTCTTATTTCAATAATTGTCTATTTCTTTGCCTTGGGAATTTGATTGTCTAATCAAGTCTGTCAGGATCACCTATAGGATCATGGAATAATGTAGATTAAAATGATCCTCAGGAGACCAGCTGGTCCAACTCTCCCATGCAGTGCAGAGCCAGCCTAGATCAGGTTGCTGAGGGCTTTATCAATTTTTTTAATATCTCCAAGGATGGAGATTCCACAGCCAGTTGTTGTAAACTCTAATCAGAGTTGTTGCAGCTTTTTTCTGTTGCTTCTTGTCCTGTCACTATGTGTTTCTAAGAGTCTGGCTCTTTCTGTGCATTCCAGTTGAATAGGTGAAGATAACAGTAAGTTTTTCTCCACCCAGATTTCTCTTCTGAAGGCTGAAAAAATCTCCCACTTATCTCAACCCCTTGTACATCATGTGCTGCAGTCCATGACTATCTTCGTAGTGCTCTCCTGGTCTTGCTACAGTATTGTATGTCTTCATGAGGAACCTGTAATAGGACATGGCACACCAAATAGAGTCTCACAAGTACTGAACGCAGAATAATAGTAATTTTCTTCAACATATTGTCTGCACTATTGCTTGTACAGCCTAATAGGCACTTGGCCTTCTTTGCTGTCAGGGCACACTTCTGGTTGATGTTTAGTTTGTTCAACTGCTATTTGTCTATCCAATCCATCTTTTGCTGGTTTTCCCTTAGAGATGTTAAGGCAGATGGCTGAAAGCCTTGCAAAAGTGCCAGCAAATGACATGGACAGCTGCTTTCCCCCCCTCCTTGCATTCATAGAACAAACTTTCTTGTCATGCTGGCTAGGCACAGTTTGGCCTTGGTAAATCCGTACTGGTTGTTCCCAGTCACCTTTTCCTCCATATGTATGGATATGGCTTCCAGGATTTGCTTCCTAAGATTTGTAGGGACTGAGATTAGATTTATGAACCTACAGTTCCCTAGGTCCTCCTCCTTGAAGGTAGATTCTGGTCATCAGAAGCCTTGCTCACTTGGTATGATCTTTCAGATAACTGGCCAGCTCCACAGCAGTGTTGGCTATCTCCCTTAACATCGATCAAGTGCTTTCCATTTTTCCCGAGGCATTATGAACATGCTATTTTCCAAGGTCTCTAGCTTAGTCTTTCTTTGCTTCAGCCTCCCAAGCTCTGCCAATCAGCTCAGGAACCTGGGAGGCCCAAGGGCAGAATTTACCAGTGAAGGCTGAATGCTCAGCTGGGAATACGCTCAGTCCCTCAAAAGGTGTAGAACTGGTTGTAACTTGCTTCAGCTTTTTCTGACCAATAGTGACAGTAGGGCAGAGCTACAGTAGGGCTTATGTTTCATTGTGTATGTGTTTTCTAGATGTAAATACAATCCATAGTTTTTCTTCTTTGTGACTCTCTAGTAAAATAATGCTTCAGTTGCCCAAAGTTTCCTTCAACTTGCCTTTACAGAATTTGGCTCTGTGTCAGGGATAGAGAGACTGGTATTCTAGACCTCTTCTTTCTATGATACTTTGTGTTGACAAGAGGAATTCCAGTGCTGCTTCACTTTTGGGCAGGACTATCTCTAGTGTAATGGACTGTTTTTCTCTAACATGTCTCCGTTAGTCTTTGAAAGTCTTTCTACTGGGAAAAATGAATAAATGCCTCTCTCTTCAGGCACAGAGGGGTTCTCATCTTTGTTAGGGTTCCAGTGAGTTCTGATCCAGTTAGGTCTGTCACTTCACCCAGATCTCAGTCATTGCCATTCTGGTGGCAGTAGTATTGCACAGGGGAATATGCTTCTGCTGTTCCAAAGACATTCCAAGAGCCAGAGACCTGTGAGGTCAAGAGAAATGTCCCTTGATGCTTCTCTGTTCAGTAATTCATCCAAGAGCCATGAATGGTGTTCAGTGATGGCTCCCTGACTGGGCATGTATGATAACTTTTGAGTCAAGGACTCAAAGAGAAAGGTATGTAGAGAATTTTTCCAATTCCACTGCCTTGATCTATAGGACTTTTGATGGTTTATACTAGTACACGTTTCCCTTTTCACTATTTCGGCATCTAAATTGTTCCTAGGGAGGATTGCTTCACCGAACCTCGAGGATTAATTATTCACACTAGGCAAGCTAGTTGGGATAGAATCATCCAAAACTATTGAAATCACTAAGGGATTTTTCCCTTTGTCAGATGTAGGTGTAACTTTGCAACAGTTTTTTGGGAGGGAGAAGAGGCTTTTACTGAATCTCAAGAAAGAAACTTTCTCAGTTTACATTATCACTGACTAATTATAAGGTAGTTTACAGCTCAGTGCAGCTTTGATTCAAAACCAAGACTATTTCTTAAGCTGTATTTCTGTGTAGAAATCTTTCCAGGAAACACCAAAAGGAATAGAGAAATAATTGATTGGCTCTTCTGAATTGATTTATCCTGAATTGATTTATGAATGCAAAAGAATCTTTGCATATGAGCTGGCTGGGCTCATTGAGAGGGCTTTAATCCAGGTCTGAAGGGGGAAGGGGATAAAACTGGACCTGCCAAAGTTGAGCAAAAGGGTAGCAGGCCATTGTTGGGCACGAAGTCACCAGCCTGGTTCAAGTGCATCTACACTAATGCACGTAGCATGGGCAACAAACGGGAGGAGCTGGAAGCCATTGTGAAGCACGACTGCTATGATGTAGTCACCATTACAGAAACGGGGTGGGATGACTGAGTGGAGTTCTGCAATGGATGGCTATAAACTCTATAAGCAGAATAGGCAAAATAGAAAGGGTGGTGGTGTTGCTCTCTATGTTAGAGAGTGTTTTGAATGCATGGAAGTTAACAAGTGTGATGGACCAGTCGAATGTTTACGGGTGAAGTTGAGGAAGGCCAACAAGGTAGATGTCCTGCTGGGGGTCTGTTATAGACCACCCAACCAGGATGAAGAGGTTGATGAATTATTCTATAGACAACTAGCAGAAGCCACAAAATCGCAAGACCTTGTTCTTGTGGGAGACCTCAATAACCTTTCCAAACCCCCCTTTTTTCATCAGTTGCCCTCCCTAGAAAAGTAGCACCACAAAAATTGCACAAGACCCTCATTCAAACTGTTGTCTGTTTCCCCCCCAAATCTATCTGTCCAAGTCTTTTCCAGTATCAGGAGCTTCTCTTCAAGCCCCTGCTCTGCCACCTTGCAGTCCAGGGCACCCAGGACCCTCAGTTTGGGCTAGGAGCCCTCACAAAGCAACCCAGGTCTCTCTGCTGCAAGCAAACTAAAGGTCCTGTGCCTTTGTGTTGCCCTGCCCCACACATTCCTCAGCTGCACTTTCTGGGCTCTCATACCACACACGGCCCTGCAAGGAGCATTAGGTTGCCAACCCCAGCACAACTCTTTATAGCTGTGACATGGGCAGACCCCCTTCACCCAGGGGGTTCTCAGCCAGTCTAACCAGTGTCCGCGGCACTTACTGTGGAGGGAGGAGGCCAGGTGCTGGAGGCAGGGTGCTAGAAGAACAGGGTTGCTCTACCGAGGAGGACAAACCAGAATGCACAGGTCACCACAGCACAGAACTTCACCAGTGTGAGGCACACTGGCAAGCAGCACAAGCAGAGCAGAGTTGGTGGCAATAACAAGCACCAGCAGTGGCCCGGTGACCATCAGACAAACATGCAAGGATGAAGCAAGTCCCAGGGCAAGCTAGGAAATCTGGCAAGCAAGTGGGATGGAGGATGGAGGCACCAGGAAAGGTTGATGAGGGTAATTAGGGTCTATTAGTACCTTCACACCCTGCCCACTGGCTGGCCGTCTCAGGCTGGTTTGAGTCAAGGACTTTATCACTGGTCCATGAGCTACAGTAGACACTTCAGTTTCCAGAACTCAGGCTGCACTTCCTTAGTTAAAAGGGTTTTTACCTGTAATAAATATTTTCATCAGGCTTTTGTCTTCCTTACCTCCAGACCTGTTTCTTGCCGTCACTTTTCCTGAAGGGCGAGCATCTAGCCCTCAGCAGCCTGGGCACTCTTCTCCCCAGCACACAGCAAGGGCTGCCTGGTGGTGACCGTGGAGTCCTGTGTCCTGCCCAGGGCTGTGGCCCTGATGGCCGTGAACTGCAAGGGGAAAACCTCTGTGTGGGAAACCGACCCATTATTTTGAAATGTCTTTTTAAGTCAGCTAAAAAGAACTACAACTCCCATGAGTCATCGGGGAGTCCTCCGGAAGCCATATTAGACGCGGCAAGGTATAAAAACTCAAAAGAAAACAAAAACTCCCTCTTTCCGCTGCATTGTCCAGAGAGAAAGTTCGCTGCTGCCAAGTCTCCCCCCAGCCCAGGCCTCGCGGTCGGGGGAGGTGGGAAGCAGCTGAACGGAGCTGCCACAGGAGCCAGACACCCCCCGTGCCACCGCAGGCCGCTGCTGGAACCGCACCGAGTCCAAACACCAAAAGGTTTGAAGCCAAGGGGAGGAGGGAAGCTGCCGCCTCCCGCCGCTTAAAGAAACCTGACACTCTAAGAATTCTAAGTGCCTCCCACCGCCGGGGAAGCCTGAACCGAGCACAGCGGGGAGGGGAAAAGCCGCCGCCGCGGGAGTGGCACCAAGCCAAGCTGCTGCCTGCCCCGTGTCACTGGCGCTGCTCCAAGCTGAGAGCCCGCCCCTAAACTGAAAGAAATTACAGCAAGAAGCTGTTGCTGGCGCCGCCCAAGCCAGGGGTGCTGCGCCGAAGAAACCTGCCGCCCCAAGCTGGGAGCGCTGCACTGAAGAAGCCGCACACCACCGCCCAGTCGCGAGCTGCGTGCTGCTGCCGAAAAAAACGCGGCAAAAAGCCGTCATCACCATCGCGTCAGAGAGACTCCGATAGCGCTGAAAAGCTGGCAAATCGCCATCATCAGCCGAACCACCCGAGTCTGCTGGCCCAGCGTTGTCGACCCGACCATCACCACATGCTGGAAGAGGGTAGAACCCGACATATACACACGCACGCACCACACCAGGCTGACCAAGGGGGAGTGAGTGGGTGGGCGTGGCGTCCTTTGATACCGTGATATCTCCTTAGAGTAAATACGGTTTTATTCAAATATATTTGGTAATAAACTTGTTAAATACGCATCGATCTCCGTGGTTGCCTACAAACTTGGTGGGGTAGTATCTCGCCTTGCCCTCGATCCCCTTCTCTTTTGGGAGGCGGCACGGATGCTTGCGCCCGAACCGCGACACTCTGCCACAGCACTGAGTTCAGGGGATGGGGCAGCCCTGCGGGGTGCAGAGCATCCCATCTCTGGCAAGGTCCAGCAGCACCTGCTTGCTAAAAGGCTCTTGGCTAAACAAGGCTCATCGCTCAGGCCCCACTGAGCCCTCGTGCTGCTGCAAAAATTCAAAACACCCACTGTTTCTTGCTCTGAAAATAGAGCTGTACCTATTCTGGTTGCTGCCCAGGTGAAAGACTTTTTAACCGTGCCCACATTTGCAGGGCGTTTCACCAGCTGGGCTTCCCCTGCAGCCATCCTGCTTCCTGGGGGTGGCAAAGGACATCTCTGTGGCACGGAGAAAGTCACTTCAGGTTTTCCATCTCCCTCCAGATTAAAGGTTATTCTATTTGAGGAGGGGATATTTTGGAGATGCTTCCTTGCTGGCCATTTCTCCCGTAACAGTTTTATTAATAACTGTGTGTGTTGACGGACGCCCAGCTGTGTGTGCAGGGGGGTTATCGCATCCCCCTGGGCGCTGGCACGGCCCCCGTGTGCTGCCTGTGTCCGGCAGGGCTGCAGCCGCCTCCCTGCCTGGGGCGTTGGAGAAGGCTGGTTTGTCTCCGTTGATAAAACAAAGTGGAAAGTTTCTGGGCCAACGGGCAGGCATTAGTTTATACAAGTGCTAAGATAGGGTGGTCCCGCCACCCGTTTCCACAGATCCCAAATTGTCTTTGGGCATTCACTGGCTGCTCTGGCCACTCAGCTGCTGCTCATTGGTCCCACCCCTTTGCCAGCACTATTTATACCAGGGCTATAGTGTTTCACAGGGCTTGGCAACTGAGCGCCGTGGTGCCCCAGGGATGGCGAGGCCCCAGAAAGGAGGGGCTGGGGGGCAGGCAGAGCCAGCGAACGCATCCGAAGCAGCCCCCAAGCTCCCAGCCCTTGCTGGGGAGATGCCGGTGAACCCAGCCCCAGGCAGAGCGAGGGCTGGGCGCTGGCAGGAAGAAAAGGGAGGTTTTGTCACGGCCGCACAGAGCAGGGTTTCATCCCCACCGACCCCAGTGGACAAAGAACAAAAGGTGGCAGATGCCAAGGAGTACGTTTTGGCTGCTCGCGGAGCCTTCCCATTGCGGCTGGCACAGCCGAGTCATGCTCGAAAAACCCAAGAGGCAACCAGTGATAGGGGCTGTTTATCTTTTTATTATAAATTTAGTATGAATGACCAATGGAAAAGTCACAATGGAGTACCAAGAACATTTTATCAAAATTTTAGCAGCATTTAAACAGTAATAGATGCCCAGCCTCCTCAGGGCACCCCTTGCCCTTTGCCTCCCACTCACAAAACAGCAACCTTCCCCCAGCTGTGCTTTCCAAAGCCCTGTAGTGGATGTAGGTAGCCGTTCCCCTCTGAGCTGCCATGAAATCATCTCACCCCAAACCACACAGCCTCCATCCCCGCAGGGCCAGGCTCCCATCCCCTCCTTGCAGCCAGCAGCAGGGCGGGAGGCTGGCGGGCTGTGGCAGGGGGTGACACTCAGTGGGGTGGACTCAGCATCTGCTCATGGCTCCTCATGCCAGCCCCTCGCATGGCGCCCAGACCTTCAACCACAAAACCAAGGCTGAGCCCGTTCCCCACCCGCTGCTGCTCTTCGCTGCTGTGCACGGGGGAGCCGTGCGCTCCACGGTCCCGCTCCTCTACCTGAGAGTGTGTGGTTGTGGCTGGATGGAGAGCAAAAGGAGAGCCTGACGGTCCGTTCTCCCGCTGGAGTTGATAGCAGGGCAGCTGGGAGCTGAGACTTGAAGGGGAAAGGTAGAAGGTGAGCAGTGAGATACTTCAAATTCAACCCACAGAATGAAGTCGGTCTATAATCAGCTCATGTGGAGAACCATGGTCTGCCTATTAAGTAATGAGAACTAAGTTGTTGTGTCCTTCTTTGTTTTTTGTTTGCTTGTTTTTTTTAAAGTTACATTAAGACATGAACAGTACTAGCCCAGCCTCCCTGGTGGGAGCCTGGTGAAAACAACATTGAATTAGCGGTGGGGATACACAACACACGCCCACACGTGTAGACAACAACATAATACCAGCAACGCTATTCCCCTGCTTCTTTGGTACTTCCTAAACTTTCTTATCCAAAATATATAAGGGAAATGCACCATTTAAAAGTTACTGTTTGTCAGTATTTACACGGCCATACCCATCACGCTATGATACACAAAGATCAATATGATATGAACAAAGTTATTTTATGAAAAGCACTTCTGCACATTTATTTTGTTCCAGTATCTTAATAGCTTTAAAAAAATTCCCGTTATGCAGTCCTGTACCTCGCTTCTTCTTATATCAAATGGACAAGAAACATTTCCTAATCCATACTCTTCTTCAAAAGATTAAAAAATTGCCACCAAAATGATACACTATGTACAAATTTTACTAAATATTAAATTCTAGGCAATTATTTTTCACCCCACTGATAATATAACTTAGGTATTGTTACCTACTATATGCATATATATTTCTTTAATATATCAGAAATGGCACCACATCACCATGTCACCAATATGACACATTGTTATGTACAGTAGATAAGAAGTTAGATATGGAAGATGGATCCTCTCTGACTGGTTCTTTCACGGGAACGCTTCTCCCCTCGGTGGTATCTTGGCCATTTCCCCTTTTCCCAGCAGAGGAGGCTCTTCAGATGTAAGGCAGGATCCCGTACATCAGCAGTGCCATCACCCCAGCACTGAACAAGCCGGCCACCGGCACAGTCACAAACCACGCCAGGAAGATGTTGCGGAAAAGGCGCCAGTCAACGGCTTTCTTGGAGCGGATCCAGCCGACGGCCACCACGGAGCCGACCTTGGGAGCGTGGGGAAGAGAGGGAGACAAGATATGAGGGATATGTCTGAGCGCCCGTAACATGCCCACGGCCACACCAATGCCAGTCAGCTGATACCAAGCGATGCTCTGAGATAAAGGAGTCCCTGATGATGATGATGTCTCTGTTCTGGTGGGGTGGTGGGACGGCAACAATTCCAGGGTGCTTTAACTTTTATTTTTCAATGATGGCCTGTTTTTCATAGATCTTGGGGTGAGCCAAAGTAAATACGTTCATGGGTTTTTCTTTGCCCTGCTAGCTCCTAGATCAGCCATGAGTGCAGCTGAGGCAGCCCTCCACCCACCCAGCACCTGACTGGGAGGTGGAGAGAGCGCACGTGTCCACCGAGTCAGGCCAGACTGCGGTCTAAATAACGAAAACACTGGGAAAGTTGTTTTTAAGGCTCTGCCAGAGAGTGGCATAGGGTCGGGATAGCGAGTACAGTTCCCGTCCTACCTGCCTGTCCTCTTGCTAGGCATGTCCTGCCTGTTCAGCCAGCAGCTTACAGCCCGGCATACAGAGCTGACTGCAAACAGCACTATGTATTTCAGTATGGCGAGCTCTATGAACAGGACAGCAACAGCAACGTAAGCAGCTGAGCCCATCCTGTGACAGCCATGGCACCTTGACGGGGGGCAGACAGCCAGCGCAAGTTTAGACCCGGTATGGCCGCCCTCCATCAAACTCATCAGTCTGGGCCCTCCCAGGAACACCAGCCCTTCTGCACCAGCCAGCCAAGCAGCGCATCCCGAGCTAAAATCCTCCCTGCAGACACGGCCAATGCTATGGGACATGCAGACTGCACGGCCGTCAAGAGGTCTGGCTGCAGGTGGGGGTTTATCCGTTGATAAACCACAAAAATATCCTTCGAAGGCACCGCTACCCGGGCAGGTCAGTGCTTTTGAAAACAAAACACACTGCAGCATGGGCAAAGCTACAACCTCTTCTTCCTTCAAATGTGCTTTCCGTTAATAAGCTTGAGTATAAACCCAGCATATTATTTTTTTAAGAAAGAACTGGTCCGAGATAAAACATTTCTGGTGAAAAATGATGCAAAAAATTCAGAAGTGCTGCATTTTCTTTCTGCCCAGGAAGCGGCCCGCTATGCTGTTAACGACGACGTGTCAAACAGCGCAAGTCTATTCAAAGCACCCAGTAAAGCAGCAAGAAATGTGGAAGGGATCTCCTGTTTTGAAGGAAAGGAAACTCCAAGACACAGTTGGGCTTGTGCTCCCTGAAACGCCATCCCTGCCTCATCTTCCCTGCTTGTTTTCTTAGTGGGAGGATCGGTCCCTGCCTATAGGTGAGAAGAGCCAGGAAAATGATACATGCTGGGAGGACAGGGAAGCAGGGAGCGACAGGTTGGGGGTATCGAATCCACACTTTTTGTTAACACCTGTTTAACTTCCAACAACTGCTTCACCTTTCTTTTTTGGAGAAGAGTTATTTGTGAAAGACTCTGTAACTCTAGGGAAATAAGATTCTCTAATACTCCCTGCCTGTGACAGAACAAAGGAAAACTAAACTTGATCTTCTAGGACTGAAAAGTGTAAAGCTTGATCCAATAAGGAAATCTGTGAGGTAATTTTTAAGCTGAATACCCCTCAGGTGGACAATATGATATTCTGTATTTAGGAGGTGTAAGTGTACTTAGGAGGTGCTCAGCTAAGAGGAACCCCGCACTTCTGAGTGTACCAAAGCATTGGCCTGAGGAAATAGCATTTGGTTTTTCAGCAGCTCAGCTGTTAGGCTCCGCTTTGCATTTTGCACATCCTTAGCACCCATCTGTCATGCTTGCAACAAGAAGCATTTCTTATTGAGCGAGCCTACAGGCTACCTACAATAAACTCCGAGTCCTTGAAATCTAAAAGGTATCAGCAATGATGGCATTGGTAATCTGTTTCAAACATTATTAAAGTTTAGTTTATTAATAGTGATTTTGATGGACTAGAGGTTAGGAGAGTAGCTAACACTTGGGTGTAGGGACACTACACCGTCTGCAGAATTTCAGATGATATCTACTTCTGAGATTGGTTTGAAACCAGTGCAGTTTGCCTTCAGTATGCTTTGCTTAAAGCATTACAGAAATGCTTTTGGCTCTTTTGTTCCTGTGCAATGGCATATCATAACACACAGAACGGATAATTCCATCATAGCAACACAGAGAGTATTTTGCAAAATCTCAGAATCATAACAGCAAAACAGAGCTGACAGTACGACCTCAGCAAAGTCACTTTTGCACAGAAAAAGCGTTTAACCCCCGCACTCTAATTTTATCTGTATGTGAACACGTTCAGTCTGCTACAGCTGAGAAATGCCTGTTTTATTTCTACATCTCATCTCCTAGAATAAATAACAGGCACTACGTGTAAGATTCAATGTGACCATTTGCCTAGCTGGGTGGAAGAAAGACAGGATATGCACTCACACCACACCGGCTTTTCGGTGCTAAATCCCAAGGGAGGTGGAATGGGTGCAGGCAGAGATGTGGCTACGGCCTTCAGGCTCACAAATTCCTTTGGAGGCTCAAAAGCTTAGCTCCTTCCCTCAGGCCCTCTTGACTTGGAGGCTGTCCTAGAGGCTTTCCTCTCCCCTTTGACTGGTAGCAAGGATGAAGGTGCAGTTCAGGCTCTCAGCAGGCACTGAGCATGGAAAGGCTGCTGGGCTGTAGATTTAGGACAGGCATGTCGTTGGGAGGTGGCCACCTCATGGACCACACGCAGCTCCTGACCTGAGAGGGCTTGACAAGTCTTTCTCAGCAGCTTACGCTTCCTGCTACCAATCTCCAGCTTGCCACCACATCCACTCTAAGACCTGAAAACTGCTGCCCTGGGTTTTCCTTCATACTTGTTCTCCATTTTTCATTACAGGCTACGTTTTCACCTCAGAAAGGTCTCCTCCACCTAAACCAATAGCATCATGCAACAGCTTATCTAGTTGCTGCACATTGAGTTGACTGACACCCCTTCAGCAGGGCTCCCACTTTCGCAAATGCTATTTTGCTATGAAGCAAGTGTTGGGGAATAGAATTCCCACTCCCTGATGCTAGAGGCTTAGGAGTAGGCTCCCCTTGAACCCATTTTCTTTTTGATTTCTAAGGTGAAATAATTTTTCTGTTGATTTTTAAGGCATTTCTGTCTCAATGGCTGACAGCACTTTCAGAGAGACATTTTCCCATGATATATAATAATGCTTTTACTCCTTCACCAGAGCCTCGAAGAAAACAAGGAATAAATTTGTTACAAGTGTTTGCTTTATCCTGCCTTGATCACTTATGATCTTAGGATCTCCTTTTGCTGAAACACAGAGTCATTTATAATAATATGACATCTTGGAACAGTCTAATCCTACAGCAAAGTGGATCTTCCCATTAAGAATGATCTAGCTAATGAGACACAGCATACCACAGGGAGCAGACACACACTAACCACATTAACTGCTTTTATGGAAGTATTTTTTAAAAAGAATAATTTTGCTCTGCAGTGAGGAAAGACTAATCCTTTAACCGCTTTGGGTCAATTAATACCTCTTAATGCAGCCCTCTCATTAGCTTATGGCTTTGAAAACATTTTCTTTTTAAATTCCGTCCATTTGTCTGCACCAAAGTGTATTTTCTCTTTTATGACAGTTAGCTAGAAGTGCTTCGGGCGTGCAACTGCGATAATCAAAGCTGTATTTTTCTCCCTGGCAAATACTCCATCATACATTTGATATACCACTCAGCTTACAGGGAGGTGGTTTCAGGCTAGCATTTTTAGAAGTGGATCACATTGTTATTATTTTTCCCCTCCCTGCTTGATTCAGAGGAACCAGAGTTCGGGCCAACGCCAGGAAATCTAAACAGCCTTTCAGAGCAGCTCAGTTTTGGCTGCTTCTCAAAGAGCTCTACAGCAGAAGAAAGAAATGATTTTGCAATAGAGGAAGGCTTTCTGAAGAAATGGTTTTCGCTAGAAAAAGGGCAATTGAACCAACTTGGGTTGTTCTGCAGGATGTGTGGATTTCATTGACTCTTTCACTGGAAACCAGGTCAATGTCACAGGCGAGGATGCCCGGCTTCTTGCCAGCCCACCTGCCGTGCCATGGAGCAGTTGGCCCCAAAAACCTGCCTGCCCCAGCCCCAGCCAGAGCTGGAAGGGCTCCAGGGTCCCCAGGGCGCAGTAGCAAATTCTTCAGGATCTGGCTCTTGTAGGGCTTGGTGGCATGTCCCAAAGCAGGGGGGCTTCACTGCTCCGAGGTCTTTGATCTCAGAGGGGTTTCCCCATGCCCTGCCAGAGGCTCAGGGATACAGACAGCTCTGCGTGTCCAAGAGCTTGGGAGTCCATGGGGAAGCAAAGGCAGGAAAGACGGGATATTTGGCTCAGGAATTTCCTGGGGAACAAAATTCCAAATTGCCACTATGTTTTTGCAGCAGTGTAAATGTCCACATGCTCCCTGTTGCCTACAAGCAATATAAATGTCTTCTCACACCGTGTGTCATATGGCGCGATTAAATTCTGCTCATTACCCAGCTTATAGCTATACTTCAAACTCATCTTTTTTTTTTTTTTTTAAAAAAAAAGCCAACAACTTTGTTCAAAGAGCTAATCACAAGGGCCGGATTCTCTATTATAATGCACAAAAGTGAGGACAAGTTGGTTTAAAAGAAGAGAAGCATTAAAATATTAGCTGAATGATGTAGCGGTGTTTTTCATACAGGTGGCTCTAAAATACTCATGCAAACTATGAGTCTACATTATTTTAATATGTCTATATTAGTTCAACACGGTCACATATAGGTGAAAGAGGTTCCAGACTTTTGTGCAATTACTCGTAACGCTGACTTTGCTTAGCTGTACCAGCTTTAAAAGCGGTCCTGGTTATTTTGCGTCGCTGCAGGGCATGTCGCATAGTGAAGGCAATCTGTAACAATCGGTATCTCTCATATTTTGTTATGGTTTATCCTAGTGATGTGATTTACTGATGTGATCACTGCAAACTCCAATACCTTGCAATGGGTGGAGCTTATTGGAATACCCACATTTGAGGCTACAAGTACCGTTAGCGCACACATTACTTCAATGCAAAATCCACTGTGAAGAAATAAAAAAAAAAAAAAAAAAAAAAGACAGATGGAAAAACCTGTAGTAAAAGAGTTATATGCAGGAAATCCCATGCCATGCACTTATCAAGAAAGTGGAGTACAAATGATGAATGGTGCGCAGCCTCTGAACAAGGGAGAAACGCTACCCGACCAGGTTCAAATGGCACCTTTGGAGGAAACCAGATTCTTGCTTTAAAATGGAGGTACGTTTTTGTGAGTGCTGCTTTTCTTTAACCACAGCCATGGAGTTCACGCTGTGCTTGACTGCAGCAACTTTACCGTGACAATTCCAATGCATTTTTTTGGAAGGCCGATTCTTTTCCAGCCTCGCTGACACGACTGAGACGTGCTGACGCACCTCCACCTAACCGTCCTCCACGAGCGGCTGTTTTCCCCTCGCTGTGCCATTATCCGCTGGCTTGAGCGGCACAATTTTTAAGATGAACAGTCCAGACTGCCTTGACTGCAGTCGCTGGGCAAAGGCATACCTTGCAGTGTGTAGTACTGACAGGAAGTCCAACATTGGAAGCTACCACAACTGTGAACGCCGAAGCCAACTCAATAGTGAATCCACTGCGGGAAGCATAAGAAAACACTTCACAATCACTCTTTGCATCAGCTCGGACTGATACCATGCAGCGTGCCAAAGTCTTACCCGTTTCTTCTTTCGACTGTTTTGTCTCCGACTGATTTTTGTCATAGGAATAAGTCAAGAGAACAAGGAAGGGCTGAATAATGGGAACGGCACAGGCTAGTCATCTGTAGTAACCCGGCTGCGCGGCTCGTTAGGTCAGGGACTTCTACTACTCTACGCTGCGGTGAATCATGCCGAATTAGTAATTTGGTTAAGCACCAGCAGAGGTCGAGTATGCATTAAGGATGAAAATTACTGTAATAAATACAGATGGTTTTAATAGTGCACCAGGAAAGCCACTGTAATCTTGCCATTTCCAAATGCACTTTCTGCCATGTTAATTAGGTCGTCAGCAGAAGACTGTTCACGTAGGCCTCTGTACCTCAGACGCATTCAGTATTAGTTTACGGGGTTATCTTTTTTTCCTTTCACTCATTCTTTCTCTTTCTCGTTCTTTCTTTTTCTCCTTTTCCTCTTTTTTCTTTCATATTTTAGAAACAGAAGTTGAAGCGAGGTTATCATTAAAACTGAAGCACAGCGAATCCAGCAAACTGCATTACGAACGAAATACTGGAGCAGCAATTTCTAAGATTGTTTCAACGCACCAAGTTCACACCACCGTAATGACAACTTGTGCACCTACCTCGACGGTGTGATTGGAGTGAGGTCTTTACCCATGGTCTGGATAACTCTTCTACCCCAGACCCAGAGACCCACGCAGATCCCAACGCCTCCATAGAACAGCAGCCAGACAGGAGTTGACGCTTCTTGCATTACACCACCCTGCTCATAGATAAGCCAGAGCGCAACGAGGGGACCAATGGCATTGCTGGAGAAACAGAAAAACATTGCCCAAGTTAATAAAAATGCAGATAATTGCCTTGAAAGAAGTCTCTTATTTTCGGCATGACTTTTTTTTCATCATGTGTGCAGCACTGCTCTGACTTGACCCTACAGGCCACACTCCTCCTCGCCTGGAAAGGCTGCAGCAGGGGGATTCTTACCATGCTGCTTTTTCAGTTGTCACTTAATCACTGATAACTGTAGCAAATACTGAAAGGAATTTCTCTTTCACAAATAATTTTCTGAGATGTCACAGTTGGTAATACATCGTTAGGTCTGTTCTAGGACAAGACTCAGTATTTTCAGTACTGCACTGAAATTACCTCAAAATTTACCAATTCAAAAGCTCCGCATCTTTAAAATTCAAGTATGAAGTTAGCTCTTTTTGTCAAAGAGGGAAATTAATGAAAATTATCATCTCAGACAAGAAGACAGAAATATAATCTAGTCTGACAACCTGTAATGTTTGGAGATATGATCAGAATGCAGCTGGGAAGGTGACTTCAAACAAGTTGTAGAGCTAGTTGGGCTGGATCAGAGAGGACTGCTTGGTGACACAGAGCTGGTGTAAGCCCTTTTTCCACCCTGCTCCTGCTATCTAGAAAAACACTGGAAGTCAGCAACTCTGAAGTCCCCACTCCTAACGCAGGTCACCCAACATTGGTGGCTGGAGTCTCCGGTGCCTGCAATGAGACGTCTTTATTCTGAAAAAGCATCAAGTTTCTGGACATGAGAGTTAGGAAAAAAACTTGAAACCTGGTATCCAGTTACTTTGGAGGCTTAAATACTAAAAAGCAGATAAGAACTTAGACATACTTTTTTTTTTTTTTTTCTGCAGCTCTTTTGCTAAATTGAGTAGCTGCTTGCCCTGCTGAGCAGCATTTATCCACAACCAAAAAAAGCATAAGGAGCGAGGCAGTGCTGTCTAAACTGTCCATAAATATGGCTAAATAATCACAAGAAGAGCAGAGCAAACCTGTCCAATGTCATTCAAAAAGTCTGAAAACCAACAGAAAGCTGCCCTCTTTGTAAACCGCTAAAGAGAGCGGGTCATGGTGAGCGCTGCAGGCAGGACCAATAGCGAAGCTCGCCCTGCAGCCAGGACCAGCTAAATTTAGCTCCTGGTCTTGCTCCAAAGCACACAGATGGACTAAGGGCCAGTTTTAACATCAAATGTTGTGCAAGCCAAGCCACCCTAGCCGGCAGTTAATAATTTACTTTACCAGATATGGGGTGCTAAAGGCTGAGCACTAATCACCAAGAGACAAGGGTCCTCAGCATTGCAAAGCTCAGCGCATCTAGGCAACACAAGACCCTCCTCCTTTCTTCTAGTCCTTGAGACAAATCAAGCTCTGAACCTTGAGAAGCAGTCCTGGAACAAAGGAGCCAGGAAGGAATTTTCCTTTGTAAACACACTCAACAACATTCAAGCTGTGAGGCAAATGAAAATACTTTAAAATGCTCTTTTTTAGCGAAAGGAATGAATAATTCTTACAGATTTTGAGAAAGATGCTGGAAATAAATCAGCGAGCTAACACGGATAATAAAATCCAGTGGGTTTAAAGACACTGGATAGTACAATGCAGAACTAAATACACTTTAAATAAAGAGTGATTTCCACTAGCAAAAATACTTTAAAATTCTTGTCTGATATTGTGCCGGGATATTAATTGGATCTGTTGTGTTTTTGTGTGAGTGAAAGGACAGTATGTCAAAAGTCCTTCGTGCCTAAATGCAATAATTATTTTACCTTCAAGGAAGATGAGATTCTCAATTAAAACATTCCTAATATTTTGAAGTTGACCTACAACTTCTCTGCCAGGGTTTTTTGGGTGTAGATTAAATTATTTGCACACTTAAAAGTCTTACTGTGCATCCAAAAAGAAAGGTAATTCACTGAACCTTCAGGTGATGGATGTGGAAGGATGGATAAAGGCAACTAAAATACTGATCAGAAGGGAGAAGTGAAAACCGATTATCCTTTCTTATAATGTCGTACGACATGGGGAAAACCTCCCTGTTGAAAATAACAGGTACCTTTGGAGCAAGTCCAGACACTGATTCCTGACTGTTCTGAAGAGATTATGGATGGATATTTGTCAGTCCTAATGTAAATGGGAAGACAGAAAAAGCTGCAAAACCCACAGCAGCAAACTATGCTCTTTTGTACCAAAATCCAGTTTTAATTATTTGCAAATGCTACACCTCTGTGAATCAACTAAGCTTAATCCTCCAAGAAAAGGTTATTTTCTTATTTGTGGCAGTGGAAGGCAAGGCAAAACTCTCTGACTTATGCTCAGCCTCGGAGGATCTGAGTGGCTGATGTTGCCCAACAGATCAGAAGAGAGGACACCGATGCCTGCAGAGGCAGTACTGCTGATACCTTTCCTGTAGGAAAAGAAAGCCAAAGAGCACTGGCTCCATTTATGCTTGGAAAGGCAAAAAGGAATTAACTGCATTTTCATTTGTGGGTACCTACACCAGTGGTTATCTATATATCAGAGAAACATTGGTCCTCCCTGTAAAATCATGTTCAATGAGACTTAAACACTCAGCTGCTAGGGACAAGGGCATCTCCCAGCCTGCAAGTAGCTACCAAAGTCAGCAAACTGACAGTGGTGTGCAGCCGGTGGCTCCAATCTACCATCGCCATGGCTCTTCAGAGGGTTCCTTTGGCTTCTGGATTTGCTCAGTGGGTCCGGTCCCAGGGGCTTGTGGTAAAAAGAAGCTGTTAGGCCAGTCCCACCACAAAACTGCCAAAAGGTCACAATGAATGTGTCTGACTCATGAACTGCATGAGTCCAAGACTAGGATCTTGGTAGTACATATGTCAGCTTTGAGACATTACTATGAGCGTGTGCCATCCTTGGGACTAGGACGAGTTCATTGGTAGAAGACAACCAGTCCCAACAGGAGAGTAAGAGAGAAACAGCACATAAAAAAAAAAAAGGCGTTAGATAAGAGAATTTTCTTTGAGATCTTCTGCAGTCTCCTACAGCTCAATGACTAAGCCGATGAACCACAAGGATGCTGGCTAGACTGGGATGTGGCTTCCACAATATTTTCCACCAGTTCTCTCTCATTTGACTAAAGACATGACTAGCAGAAAAACAGACCACAAATCTTCCATGCATTTGGCTAAGACTCATTTCGCAATTTGATTTTCAAAAAGTGATTTTCTCCTGCTCTCTCATGTAGCTCTTTTATTTGCCTTAAATAACTCTCCTTTGTACTGGAGTCTTATTCGTGGTGGTTTAGAGGGAGAAGAAGAAGGCCAGAGGTGGTCATCCAGGGACTCTGAACCCCTATCTGCATCTATCTATATGTAAAAATGATATTAGGTTCCTACGTAACTGAATTGCTTTCAAGGATAGAATCATAGAATGTGTTGGGTTGGAAGGGACATCTAAAGGCCATCTAGTCCAACCCCCTACAATAAGCAGGGACATCTCTAACTAGCTCAGGTTGCTCAGAGCCCCATCAAGCCTGACCTTGAATGACTCCAGGGATGGGGCCTCCACCACCTCTCTGGGCAACCTCTTCCTGTGTTCAAGCACCCTCATATTAAAGAATTTATTCCTAATGTCTAGCAATGAGAAATTTCTCATTCAAATTTCAAGAAGTTTCTCATTCAGAACATAGCATCACATCATGATCCTGCATTAGCAGTGTAGTGAATAATAGTCCCATGATCCAGGCACCTTTCTTATGGGGGACCCATCAGAAATGGAACCAAACTGAAAAGCTCAGGCTCATTCTAACTTATCATGCAAGCCTGACTCCCAGACAAACTTTATGTTCAGAAATGACTCACACCTTAGGAAAACAGCCCCAGCCCTGTTCATGGACTTTAAAAACAAACCTAAGAAAACCCTGAAAGAGTGGAGTGGAAGAATGCAATAGTGCATTTGATTCAAACAGATGTAATTTAAGAAACATTTTCCAATATCTTCCACCACAGTGATGCCAACAGAAAACTACAGTATGAAAGAGGGCAAATAGAGCGCAAAGAGGTAAACAGAGAATTTAAGTTCATACATCCTACTATAGCAAAGCAGGGAAAGATAAATTCTAAGATTAACCCAGTCTTGCAGTCAAAACACTATGCAGAGAAGCTAGAGAACTGGGATTTATTTTCAGCCCTAGCACAGTTTTTATGAATGACTTGGGCACCATTAGTCAACCTTGTTCTAAATCCTGATTTCCTTAATCGTAAGAGAGCGCAATAATGCCAATAAACTGCTTGAAGGAACAGGAAGGACATGGTAATATTTGCAAGATGTTCAGACACTAGTTTGACTGAGGAGACAGGAAAAGGCAGGAAAACAGGGGCTTCCCTGGTCCTCTTCTGTGAGGATGCAGTCAGACATAGTGGAAGGTGTCCAGCTGCCCACACAGAGACACACAATGTTGAGTCCAGCCTGGCTGCTGTTGGTCACACAGGGTAAAAGCTGCAGGGAAGTCTAGGTGCCAGTCTTGGTTTGCCAGATCTGAGGCCCTATTGATTAGCTATTCAGCCTAGGTGTAAGTGTTTATCTGAGTGAGGCTGTAACATGCTGGGTTACGCCCAAGGTCAGGAAGGCTTCAATAAGAAAGGGATGAACTAAATGTACAAGTGAACATACAAAGCCAGGAGACCAGGCTGAACTGAGAGAAGAACCAATAATTTAATGCATTAAAAACACAAAAAAACTTCCCCTCACTTCTCTTCCATTCCCATCCCAAATGTTACATAGAAGGAGAACCAAAGCAGAATCTGGTGTGGCGATTATTATGGTGGAGGTTGGAGGTCCTGTGTATACCTGCAGCCCTTCCCAGCAATGACCAGTGTCATGCTATCATAGTAAAGAAATGTCAGGAACAAGGACAGTTTCAGTAATGAGATCTGAAGAGTAAATTAACTCACCAGAGTAACCCACTAGCCTCCTGATCAGTCCTTCTAGGTAAGGGTGTCTGCATGAGTATGTGTAGGTAGGCAAACACTCCTCCCATGAGGCTGTGAAATCTGGCAATTAAGGGGATGTAACAGAGCTCACCTGTGGGGAAAGCATCATCTCCCATTTTCTACCTCTTGAAAATCTCTGCCCTTTTATATCTTCCAGCTCTTCTGCTTCTAAAAAGGAGCAGAGAACTTTATTGCTTCTCCTCCTAGCCTCATCATGTGCTGCTGAGGGCACATGGCTGGCAATTCCAAGTACCGGACAGCAATGCAGCTGGCTCACATCAGTCTCTGAATCAGTGCAAGGAAATGAGAATGTTTCCTGGAGCAGTTGCAGCTAACTCACTGCAAAAGACACAGTGAGCCATTCACATGATGACCTCACTGCTATAGACTGAAGTTTCTTCGTATACCAGTCACAATCGTTCCTGAGGTCAAAAACAACATCACACCTTCCTTCCAGGGTGAGAAGTTGCAATTACTTCCCCCAAGTGATTACACTAACCAGGGAACTGCTAAATGGCTTTAATTACTAGCAGTGGCTTAGCTCCTTCAGCACAGGCCAGAGAATGTTGACAGAGTGGTTACAACCAGTTTGCACTCCTCTGCCTTTGAGGAACAGAGCTTTCTCTGTTTGAGGCATCACATGAATAGAAATGAGGTAAAAGAGAAGCAGCACAATTTGCAAAGAAAAAAAAAGTGAGAACGAGTGCAACAGATGAACAACAGCAGAAAACACACACTGTTTATCTCAAATTGTGTGGTACAGGAGATTAGACCAAGAATAAATTTAACAGGCAGGTAGAAAGGAAAGCAAGCCAGCTACTTTGCCTTGCCTTCCCTCACTAACCTGCATGTCCTCCTTGTTTGCTGTACCCGAAGTGCTGCCACACTGTTGTGGACCAGAGAAACCCCAGTGCTGCACAAGGAGGACAAGCAATGCCAAAGCTGCAGCAAAGGAGCTGCAAATGGGTGCCAACAGAGACCTATAGATTCCTGTTGGGGCCAAAGAGGTGAGACAGCTCTTTCAACAACCCTGCTCTTCTGGCTAGACGAGAGCAGTTTGGTATGAGCCTGCTCCAGCCAGGTCTTCTGCTGTACTGGTTTCTCACATCAGGATACTGTCAACCCCTGGGTTACCCACACATCAGAGTACCAGGAGAATAAAGGATAAGCTGTGTCTTGTCAGCCATTTGCTGTTTGCCAAGATAGGGCAGTTCAGAGGCACAGCTGGAGACACTAAGGAAGGGAGGGAGAGAGCTGCAACACTTTTCAAGGACAGAGCAACCTTCATAGCTAATCAAACCAATTGTCCAACTGTTGTAACACCTTGTCTCAGGCAGTGGCTAGCATCAAGGATAGATGTAAAGCACTTAAAGTGGGAACAACTGACTAATATATCCATTGGGGAAGTTTCTTTATAATCCCAGGCAGTTATTGGCTGAATTTATGCCCTGAATATAAAGGGCTAGTATTTCTAATATTTTTTTTATTTTCTCTAACATAACAGTGAATGTTCTCACTATCCACAGGCTAGCTTATTTTTTTCTCTATTTTTTAACTAAGCCTGTGAGCAACGTGGATAACAACCTGCAGCAGGGAGTTCCATGGTTTAATAGGGTATCATAAAAAATTAATATTTTTAACACTTCCAAATCTGTGTGGCCTTTTAATTTAAAAGGATATGCTTTTGTCCCAGTACTGATGACCTTTTAAAATATTATTATTTGTACACTTCTAGCATACCCCTTCTTATTAATCTCTTCTCTGAACAAGATCTTCCTTCATCTTTTTCAGTCTCTCCTTATCTGAAAATCCTTCCAAGCCTCCAAACCATTTGCACTGCCTATCTCCAAGTTCTGCTATATTCATTTTTTTAAGAGAAGCCGATGAGAAATTAACTAAGTATAAAAGGTGAAGGTTTATCAGTAACTCTATGATGGTATTACATCTTTAATGTTAATTTCTGTTCTGCGCTGTAGATATTTTTGCTGTGGATCTAGTTATGCTAAGTTCAAGGAAAGATGGGAGGGGTCTAACTTCTCTCAATAAGCATCTTTGTGCAACAGCTATCTCCTGCTGTTCCTCACGCCTGTGAACACGGCTCTCATCTTCTGTCTCAGTGCACGTTATCAGGCTGTGTTTCTTGTTGGGGATTGTCATTAGAATGGCGACCTGCTAGGGTTATATAGCTGCCCAACTCCTATCAAAGGATAATTTGAAACATTTTTCTGTTATTTTTAAATACAGCCTTGTACTGCCTCGTTTAACTTTAATGTTCTGTTTGAATGCATTTCTCTGTAGTCATCTAAGGGAATGCTCCACAAGGAAAAAAAAAAAACTGAAAAAACTTTCTGGTTTTTTTTTTCTCTGTTAAATTCTCTGAAGTGATGTTCAGAAAGGAAGGATTGCGTGGGTGATAGGACTAGTGCAAAGCACTATGGTAGAAAGAGTCAAATCCCTGCTCTGCTCTCACTTCGCTCCCTCATGTGAGCTTGTCACTAGCAGAGGCTATGGGTAAGCAATCACAAGTGGTCGAGTTTCTGATGCTTAACTGGTTACTGTTCATCAGCTGAACCGTAGAAGCAAAAATGTCCACATTTCATGTCCATAGAGACAGCAAAATAAAATCTTTTCACTTAAACTACCTTCTAGGAGCACACTAAAGGGCAATTAAAGCTGGCCAGCTGTCACTCAGTCAGTTGTGAAAGCACATCTATTCTCTCAAGGTTTCCACACTTTGAATCCTTAAATCACAAGAGAGTGGGGAGAAAGCAGCAGGAAATCTGTAAGGTACATGTATAGAAAAATCTGTCACTGCACTGCAGCACATGGCTATGGGTTTATTGCATGCCTGATAATAGAAAGCAGCAGCAGCTACAGCACCACACAGAAAAGTGCCCTCTCTGGTCCCCCACTCTCCTCCTCACCCCTCATCTGAGGTCAGTAGAAGGATGAGCCCAGTCACATGGGCTGAAAAGTGAAGGTGTAGTAGGGGATGTCTTGGAGCAAGGGAGATGGTCCTGACACTGGCAGGGGAAGGACGGCAGCAAGCACATATGCTAGGGTAGACTGGCACCACATCATCCACCTGTGGCCTTTGCTGTTGAGTGGGTGCAAGCTAAAGCAGACAGTGTTCCTGAGAGATGCAAGCTCCATATCCTTCAGGAAAAGACACAGGTGAAGGAAGGAGCATGACTAAGGTCAGCGCTTGGCTAAGGTAGTGCAACAATGCCAGGAACAGCCCGTTTTGGCTAGACTTGAAGCCAGCTCTGAGCTGTCATGACACAAGTGCTGTTTGGTGTGAAGAGAAATATGAAGTTGGCAAACATTGCTAATAGGAAGAAGGAAAAAAAAAGAACCTTCTTGTTGCTCCACATTACTGTATTACTTTCAGGGTTATTTTTTTGCAGGTTTGGAAATAAACTCTGAGCTGTTTTGCAAACCCTTCATATTCCATGCAAACATCTTATTTTATCATCTGCCTTTTTGTTGTTGGTTTTCTTTCTTCCTCCTCCTCCTTTTTTTTTAATCCATTCAACCATTTATTGGATCTTCTATTCTCCAGTGTGCATTTCTTCTTTGCTACACTATCTCCTGCTTTTCACAGATAAACACCTCACGCCTGGGATATAGGCTCCTCTAATTAGTATTAAAACCTGAAGTTTTTTCCACCCCTCTTTGAAGCTTTCTTGAATGCCTTTTCATGAATAATAATGTCCTCAACTCAACATAATGCAATGCTCAATCAAAAGATGCTGTAGCAATCACTTCCCAACAAGACACATCAGCCCTTTTCATTCCTCTGTACAGATGATGGTGAGGCAATAAAATGTCCAGCCCAGAAGATGTGCTCAGAAGTAGAGATTTCCACATGTGGCAGTCTGTTGCCTTCAACATGCTTTATGCAGAAGGCTCAGTGGTTTTTGTCATCTCTCCAGCTCCCCATTGTCATTCTCCATCATGACAGAGGTTCTGGCTGCTTGACCTCCCGCCAAATAAATCCCTTCGAACAGACGTTCCCTCTCAGCCAGCCAGGTCCCCTGCACAGCATGGGACACCTATAAATCTTTTCACCCTGCCATGTAGATTACTTGTGGTCTAAGTCCCAGACTCCTGCCCTATGGATGCCAGCTGTGCAGCTGCCTGCTGAAGACACTGAGGTTGGAACATAATGGATGACCATGCTGCAGACCATTTCCAGTGGAGTGTTCCTTCAGAAATTCACAACATCTGCTATTTTCCCACAAAGTGTCTAGGTTTTAATGGGTGCAAAAATCAGCATTCTTCAACAAGAAGCTGTTTCCTGGCAGTTTTCTGAAGCACTTCTCTTCAGAAACTGGCTAAGGTCACAGCCAGTCAAGCAGTACCACAGCCTTCATAAATGGTGCTGCCGGCAACAGAAAATCACTGTAGCCAAGGCTAAACAATGGCTGTTGCAACACAGGTCATCTATTCTTACAATCATTAGGATTATTATTCCTTATATTAATATTTTAATAATGAATATCTTTGCTCTGTGTTTGTGTGCGCATGCAAATGCACTGGGAAACGTTTGCAGGCCCATGCTAATGATAGTGTAACTTGAATGCTGTTGTAGGAACATCTATAACTTAGCACACTTGCAACACAGACCAGTCCTACTACCCCTGCTCTTATTGAAAGTTTTAAAAAGCCTGAGTGGCTTAGGAGCTTCAGCCTTCCACTGTCTGTCAATTTTCATTACGGTTGCTCTTCCAGTTCCACTCAGCTGCTTCCAAAAAGACCAGTCAATGAGCAAGATGTTACTCTGCTGTATATAGCACCGCTGAACTCAGTGGAACAAGCTGCAAAGCACTACTAAGACTGACAACAGTTAACAAATAAGTATGTTTTAGAATAAAATGGCTACTTGAAGAAAGTATGCCAGTGTCAGTCCCAAGCAGGGCAGAGGTACTGACAGTTTTTGTCTCCACAGAAGGTTTTGAAGGCTTTCTTAGTTTGCTACTTCAGCTGATCTCAGGTAGCCACAGCAAGGTAATGCCATAAACATAAAGGACTGAAGAAAAAAAACCTATTCCAATGTCAGATCCCAGCTTCTCTTGCAAGTCAGGTAAAAATCTCTGAATGGGAAGATTTGTTCTTCCTTTTATTAATCAGTCCTTAAGCAGATTCTAAGAAATTTTGTCTGAGAGGTGAAGAAATCACCTGGGACCCTGGAATTCTCCATGGACAGATCCTTCAGGACTACACAGCCAAGTGGGAATCAGTGCCTGGGCAATGCCACCTTTGTGGGTGAACTGTGACAGCAAGTCATGGTTCACAAAGGAACGTTGTGCTGAAGGAAATCTATGAGCTCGGGGGAAGCTATGATTCTAAGGCTCAGGGAGACATGCCACTCAGGACATTTGTGCCTTATCACCCCAATCCCATAAAGCCTTGAAGAACTTAACTGGTCCAAGGAACTAAAACAGAAGAGTAAAGGACCTGGAAGAACAGGAACAAATCCTGCAGACATCTGGAGAGTGATTCAAGTGTATAAACATCAAACACTAGCACTATTTGAGATCTCCCAGGATTGCTGAGATGTCTGTACAGGACGAGTGGATATGACAACCCATGGGGAGCCCTGCCCTTCCAGAGAGGCAGGTGGAGTAGCTACAGAACTTCTTGGCTGTTTGTGGCTGTCTTTAGGCAGTTAGTGGAGAAAGGCAGTCTGGATTTAGGCAGCTGGATCTGTGATCTCTGGGGTTTCTTGTACCTCCTCAGGCATCTGATACTGGACCCTGTCACAAGGCAAGATGTCAGGCTGGACCCAGTGCTGGTCTGGTGCACAAAGACAGTGCTGGATGGCAAAGATCCCCACCCCTGATTTAAAACATCAGGGGAATAATGATAATGCAGCCTGTAATTATTACATTTTGTTTTTTGTTAAATGGCTTTTCTTGCCAGTCTCCCCTTCCCCCAACCTACCCCTCTCTTGCCCCGCCAAATAAAGAACAAGCTAGACTCACAGCAGTTGCAAACATTATCTAAATGCCCACTGGGCTGAGGGGTCAGCTAGTTCACCAACCATATCAATTAAATGCCGGTTATTACCCTTTCATTATTATAGAAACAAATCCCATACATCTAGTAAGCCGGTGTTGCGGTGACTTCGTGCTCCTTAAAACTTGTACCATTAATTAGAATGCAGTCAGCTCTCCTCTGATTTGCAGCCCCCCTTTTCCCCACCACTTTTGCAGCACTGTGTTCCTGTACTCACCCTGCTCCTGTTACCCTCACTCCTGCCTTGCAGCTTCCCCTCTACCCCAGAGCTGGGGTCCCCATTAACAGCTCTGCCTGTTTTCCTTGCTTTTCCCCTCTTATTCCAGTCCCAAGCTCCTCCTACACAGTTCTTCCTCTTGTCCTGAATTTGAAGCCCCTCTCTTCACTTTTCTGAGACCCTTGCCTATTAAACCAGCTTTTGCTTAAACAGAATCAGCTAATCATATTGAATTATGCTAGATTTTTGTGTGGCTTCCTAACATAGACACATGCCCATAGGGATCCAGGCTGAGAACACCAAGCCCACATCATCTTTGATCTAACATGGTACAAGTTATAAACCCTTGATCACACTCCTAATGCTAATTAGTCATCACCTTCCCCTTCCTAAGATATATGTGTCTAACACCATTGTTGTTGATTTGGTCACGGACAAATTAATCGTTGTATATGCGGTATGTAGTGGCATTTCTATAAGAATGTTTAATGCTAGTGAAGTGGTTGCATTGAATCAAAAATTATAAACTTTTGCAGCTCTCCTGTAATTGCTATTCAGGGAGTCATTTTAATAGCAAGCCTCCAAAAGGAAATGAGCAGCAGCAGTTTTGTAATGAAAGCAAAATATCTTCCATGAAAACCACAGTCTCCCTGCTCTTGGAAGAACTCTGTATTATATCCTGAGAGGTGCAGACTCCAATGTAAAACTCAGACTCTAGCCCTAAAATACCTTATTACTTTTTGTAATTTCTACACTGGAACTACTATCATGTAAACCAACAATTACAAAAACAATAACGGTGCAGGTTTCCCTACTCCCATTATTTTCTCTGAACAGTAGAAGCAACATGTCCTCCAGCCACTATTAGGAATCACACTACAGTTCATGCTCTTATGCTACTGCAAAATGATCTCACATAATGAACCACGTACGGCGTAATTGATGGAAGCCATATAACTTGTGCAAACAAATGGATGCCTAACAAATAAACATATCCAAAATGAACTTGCACTGTTTGTGTGTTCAGCTGAGATACGAACTGCATCTGCTGCAGGTGACAGACAGAAAGTGCCAGAGATTGGCAAAAGAAAATGAAAACCTAAATATTTACTAATTTAATCAGTTCTTTCCTTGTTCTTTACATCTGGTGGAATGTACTGACTAGCAGGCTTAATTTTAGTCATAAGTCTCAATTCCAGTCCTAAGGTTTTGTGAGATCTAGTATACAGGCATTAGCATTGGTCTATAGCTAAGGTTATGTATGGAGATTTACACTGGCTGATGTATAATTACGGAATTCAATTTTCAAATTTGGCACCAGGGCAAATGGATTTATTAAATAATTGCTTCTGCTGAAGATTTAGAAACTCTTACAAAGTAGACATTTAAAGATGCCCATGGAATCCCTGGCCTGTTTTCTTATATTTCTTTCAGTTTCACTATCTTAAATCATACATGCTGTGCACACATCACATTTCACCCAGTATCTCATCTTTACAATCTTTCAGACATAGGGTAGGTATTGGCACTTGAAACGAAGACCTTTAAAAGTTATTTCTATCATTTTTTGCAACTGGATTTAGCCTGGCAGAGAAAACCAATAGATGGGAGAGCTGTCATCAACACCATGCTCTGCTATGCATCAAGGTGAGAAAGAGACCTTTGTGCACAATGTAGTTTATGGACGCTGCATTTCACTTAATGAAATGGAGTAAAATACAGATGCTATTTCCAAATAGCAGGGTTTCGTCTCGCTTCCCTTTCAAGCACAGTGTCAGTGTAAATGGAACCAAGCAAAACTCAACCCCAAGCGGACCATGTCTTTGTTAGGAAAAAAAAAGTTAGGCTCTTAACTCATTGTAACTGTAGGTGCAAAAGTCTGATAAAGATGGAGCCACTTTCAGAAAATGCGAACTGAGACTGGATCCCAGCTTCTTACTCATGTGAAAGTAACAACTGCTTTGTTTCTCCTAAGATTTTTTTGTAGCTGCTGTCCTTCCTTGCCAGGAGAAAATGTTGCCAGGAGAAAATGTTGCCAGGATGCCTGTAAGCTAACAGCAGAAAGTGGTGCGGGAATCTGACTCGGGCACACATGAGCAAACAGTCGTGGTTGTCTCAGAAGTCACCTCCTCCTAGCTGCCTGCTCCAAAGTCAGTTCGCTTGCCACTGCTGCCAGCAGAAGAACTTGCCTAGGCTTTAGCCGCTGCCATACACAGTGGCAGCCCAAACCCACCTTCACCAGCACCTTCTCTTGGCCTCTTGAGCTGCTAGCTGCAGTGGCTGGCCAGCAGATTTGCCATCTCTCTGCCTTTTTTTTTGTTCCAGAGGCAGATACATCCAGCAGAAGAGGGGGGCAAGCACCAAGGTGTGGTTGCGGTGGCAGCACTATCTGCCAAACACCAAAGCTGCCAAAAACGTTAGCTCTTAGCCATGTTGAAACAAGAACCCAAAGTGCCATCTGAGGTCTTGCCTGCCAGGGAAAGCTCCAGCAGTTATGTCAGTGGGGATACAGATGCACAATTTAGCAGGATGAATCCCAGCATGAGTACTGTTATCCCCACATGAGAAAAAGGGGCTTAAGGTCAGAGGGCTGGGGTATTGCAAACACATTCCCAAGTGACATCAGCTAACCTGAAATAGGCTTCTCTAAAAGCCAAAAAGTTGCACCCTGCTCAAGGATTATACCTGTAAACTTAATGAGTTTAAATGTACTCCTGCAGTCATATCAGAAGCATGTTCCCATACAGGCAGAGTCTAAAGAAGGGATAAAACACACATCAGGGGGAGCTGGGGACACGGCAGCCAGTTCTTTAGGGTCAAGGGGAGAAGGGCTGAAGCACAGCTTGAGAGGAAAGTTGAGGGGGTAGGCCTGACATACCAGTGGTTAGGAGTGTGAGGGAAGATAAAATGCCCTTCAGGAGGAGGTTATTGGGGATTATAGCTCTACATCCTTGAGCACACTGCCATACAGCAGTCATGGTAATAATTAATAACAAGGAAATGATTCTCGCCCTGTTCTGGTCACCTTATTAAAGTGAGGATATTGTGGAAATGGAAAAATCCCGGCAGGACAGCACCTGAGATGATAGATGGATGGGATGCATTTTTAACAGAGCTCACTACATTTCAGGAAACATTTTTCTGAGGGAACAGTGGCTGCAAACCTTTTATATTCCTTTCCTACTCTGCTGCTACCAGCTGCTGTCAGAGATAGGACAGGACAAGGCAAGGTGGACTCTTGCTCTGACCAACTGGTGGCCAATTATGTTATGCTCTGTGGCCCTAAACTGCTTGGCTAAACCAGTAATCTTCCCTTTATATTTTTGTTGCCATTCTCCATTACCCTTTGGGTTCTTAGAGAAATAAGGAACAGAAGCTGTTGAAATAATATGACACAAGGTGTTCTTTCTGCATGTCCGGAGTGGCCCACAAAATCTGGAAAGATACACTGTTTTGCCCTGAAGGACTCCTGAAATCCAGTTTTCAACTATTAGGCCAAGCTGTAGTTTCTAATATAATAAAGGATGCTCTCAAGCAGTCTCAAAGCACAAGAAGCCAGAACAGGCTGTGGGTGGGTATCTGGGCATGGCAAAGCTGACCTGAACATAAACATGGGGCTCTGACCTACCCAAATGCACACAAGGGAATAGATTTTTGGCAAGGCTGTGCCAGCCTTTTAGCCACAAATGGTCCCCCCCCCATGGGCTCTATAAAGCCCAGAGGTAACTTCCCTTGCATGAAAGCAAACCAAGATTCTGGCAAAGAAAACTTTGCACACAAGCTTTGCATGTTTTCTGCTCTGCCCCTGCAAATGCAGCCTCACACTGTAGCAACTCTTGCCAAGGCTTTTAGGTGACATGGTGGGATAACAGAGAATGGGCCATTCACCCTGCTCCCACTGAGCCACAAAGGACAGACCTTTTGCAAGGATCTGTGTTACAGTTTAAAGGGGAGGGAAGAAAAAAGAAAGAAAAGGAAACAAAAGAAAACCTTAGGCCTCCAAAACAATTGAACAAATATCTCCCCGGTTAATAAATAACAGGCTCTGCTGGGGAATTGTAATTGTGTGTATAATGCATCTCAGATCTATGGTATAATTACACTCTGGAAACCATTGACTAATAAAAGGCACCAGCCAGGGGAAAGGATGCCTTCTTGCCATGGGTTGACAGGCAAGCAACAAACAAGGTGCACTTTTTCACCTTCTATTCAATAAAATCAGTGTATTAAATATGCAGGCAGAGCACCTCCATTAAGCAATTCACTTCCTTCCTTTTCTTTCTTTTTTTTTTTTCCTTTCTCCTCCTTTTGTTTCCATCAAGACAGGGAAGGTTAAAAAAAAAAAGCTATATATGAAACCCCCAGCTATACGTGAGCTGTGTTTTAATGAGGCTGCATCTTGGTCCCTCTGCTATACTACGTAAACATGTTTCTCCCCCTGCAAAGAAAGGCTTTGCTTGCCTGGGCCGAAGGGAAAAGAGCTTGGGGAATTCTAGGAGGCTTTTTCTCTGCCCACACCCCTTCCTCCATTCCCCCTAAAATAAAACCCTTCCTTACGTCACAGAATGAATACTTGTTTACAGAGTAAAGGCAATATAAGCTAAATCCATACAACTCACAATGCATTTGGACCTATACAGGAAACCAGAGATCAGGGGACTCACCTGAAAATCATGTTTCAGTTTCTAAAATGTATGGAATCACACCTGGATTCAAACAAAACAGCCAGTTCCTTTCCTCTAGTGTGCTCTGAACTGAGGCACTCGAGTCAGTGCATACCTCCAACCACTCTGGCCACTTATAATTTCAACACTGAACAGAGAACTGAAAAACAAGAGCATTACATGACTATTTTGAGGCTCTAGGAAACATCTTGTATGATGCTTTGCTATGAGAGCCCCAGCATGATACAGAAGGGATAGTGTAACAGGATCAGTATACAAATACAACATAAGCTCCTTTTCAGCCCTTCACAGCAAGCTGAAGGACGGGAGCATGGTCATGCCTTTGCCTCCTCTGCCTGGGAGCCCAGGACTCAGCTGGCACCAGTGCTGCCAGCTTTTTGCAAGGAAAGAGGAGACGGCGTGAGCCCTTACACTTCCAGCTGCCCTGGCACACAGGAAGGAGACCACTAACATGAATCCTCACTTTGTTTAACCAACCTGATCTCCTTCTATGATCAGGAGACCCGCCTAGTGTTGAGGGCCAGGTGGTGGATGTGGTACATGGATGTGGTACATGTGGTGGATGTAGGTACCTGGACTTCAGGAAGGCATTTGACACCGTTTCCCACAGCATTCTGCTGGAGAAGCTGGAAGCTCATGGCATAGACAGGAGGACTCTTTGCTGGGTTAGAAACTGGCTGGAAGGCCGAGCCCAGAGGGTGGTGGTGAATGGAGTAAAATCCAGTTGGCGACCGGTCACAAGCGGTGTCCCTCAGGGCTCAGTTT